>LUCH01000044.1:114317-181451 GCA_013368495.1 Paragonimus heterotremus | reverse complement strand
TGGTGAACTGGATCAAGGGAACGCAGTGTTTCAAAGAAAACCATCTTACCAATTTTTCTTTTCAGCTTGTATTATTCTTAAGCAAAACATTGAGAAGATAGCCGTGGTTGTTCATCTTCGCCGTGACTGTAAGTACTTGACGTGAAAGCTTGTTTCTTTATCCTTCAAGGAAATTATGGACTACAGCGTAGAAAAAACGATTGAGGAAAGCGTGTCGAATAATGTACTCTGGCATAAAGACTTTTGAGGGTACGAGAAATATAATGGTAAAAAAGTAATGAATGTTGTGACTACCGGGTACGGGCTGTTTCAAAAAATGTCCGTTAACCAAAGCACATTATTTGGCTGGCTAGTTGTTAACCAGGTTGCCCTATTGACAGCTGCGATGTGAATAACCATTCGAGCATAATGACAACTCGAAATTATTGATAAGTTTTTTGCTGGTGAACTCTAATGTCGTCTTTCATGATTAATGGTAGAAACCAACTTTCTAAGGTTAACAATTAAAGTACAAGTTTTTCCAAACGGTGGATGCTGCTCATAGGTAGGAGTGAATTCAGCAGTGTGTAACAGTTAGAATTTCTGAGTTGATAGAGAACGTTGTCAAAATTTCCGTAATGATCAAAGTGGGTTGTTTGATGTTGATTTTATGGAGAACAAAGTTTCATATTCTACTATCTTTTGCTTGTCATTCAAGTAGTTTGGGAGATATTATACATTCAAATGTAAAATGCAAGCACCCCTTTTCAAGCTTGGCGTTTCGTTTGGTAACATACTGAAGTGTGAGTAAGACAAGCATTCAAGAAGTGACTAGATAATTGCTGTATACAGTTTTACTACTATGCACTTTCTACTCACCATCGACCGTTTGAACAGCTCCAGTTGTATGAAAAGTATTTTCAGATTCCTCGTATTTCAACCTAGTCAGCGCCTTTCTTAATTTTTGGAGGTTGAACGATAACTGAACAACATAGCCAAAATGATTTTGTTTTCCAAAAGAAGCCATTTTGCTGTACTTTTCTGGAACAACTTTCATTGAGGTTTCGGTACCAACCTCTGTAGCTCGTTGTCTATAATCCAAATGATGAGCACGTGTTCATCTGCTACTGTGCAGTTGATTCCGCCGATCTAGGGTAGGAAATCTCAGCAGTGAACTTACACACGTTTGTGATCCTCCAAATTTCATCTCCCATTGAATGAGTTTGGAATTGTCACTTAAACTGACTGTGATCTGCTGTGATTACGGTCAAATGAGCCTTCACTTTAAACAAGCCAACATAAATTAGCTTTGTGCTCACGTTTTAGACAAGTTTAGACAATTTGTTACTGATAATTTGGGTTAACTTGTTTACTCTGTTCGAGTAGATCCAAAAATTATCCTTGTTTATTGGGTAACAAACTAAGCTGGAAGAAGCTGTATTTGGTCAGACAGATTGGCAGATAAACGAATGACATTCCGCGAAGATTACATAACCGAATTGTACCATGAAATGAGCCACAAAATACCCCCTCAAGACGAAGGCGAGAATCACGATTTCATCACGTCCGACAAAAACAGGCTCAGTGGGACTAAATTCTTCTGTTCTAATTTTTGTCTGATTGTGTATGATTCAAAAAGAACACATTACATTAAATGTGATCACTTCAATCTTAGTTGGCTTACGCCTAACAAAGTTTACTTCAGTATTTGATATATTAACCAGAAAAAGTGGACGGAAACACTTTTATCCAATTAGTGTTTCCTTTGTACAACCTAACCTGCTAGAATCCGTCCCTTAGTTTGGTAAAAACAAGAAGTCTCTGAGGATAATCGTGAGGGAAATTGCTGATGCTCTCCGTTACAAATAGCTCCATCTAAGGATGTGTAGATTAACTGATAGTACATGATAATACACAAAGTGATACTTCTCTGCCAAGGGATTACGAGTATCTTTGGGGTAACAGTTAAATGAACACATCTAAGATATCAGCTTAGTATTGCTTGGCACAATAAACACAACTGTGCGTAAACCGTTGTTTGTGACAAAGTCTTGGGAAAGCGAAATATTTTAATGGCTTTAGTAAAACGAATTTGAAGTCAGCAGTGTCAAAAATACAAGCGAGAAAAATTCGACAGGAAAATGGAGGGAAAACTGAACAACGGCTGAGGTAGGCCGCATCCTCCAAACACAACAACCACGCTCCTTCTCGGTCACATCGTGGTTTCGGCAAACACAGTCTAATGTATTGAACTTTCAAGTCATGTGCATAACGATGTGACTGTTTTACTGCAGACCATACAACTTAATTATCTATCAAAAACTGACAACACATGTCTCGTCTACTCAAATAGACTAGTTGCTGCCACACCCTCACAATCATCCTATTTAATATGAAGTAAGTTGCTTAGAGAGTAATGATCGTATGGCATAAAGCTGTTGATGGCATCACTGTGAACCACTAGGAGGATAGGACAAATAAAAGCGTAGAAACTTTCTTATATCTAGGGGTGAATTGATTTCACTAATTTTATGGTGCATGAGATAAAGCAGTTTTATAAAGGTGACAGGTGCACTTGCTATTCTCGCTCATATCCCGTTATCAACATCTAGAGGTAATAAGATTTTCATATCAAAATACGTCGGACTGACTCTCCGTGCTAAGAAACGTGAGAATAAAAACACCTAGTCAAGGAGAAGCAACGTTTATATTAAAATGATCGAGGTACAGTCCATACAGATCATTCCATATGCGAGCAAAATATTCCAACACTTGCTGTTTAGTAGCTCGTTTGCAATCCTGATTCATAAATATGCCAGACTTCTTCACGAACAAGAAGGAAGCACTGCCAAAACTATAACAAACATAATTTCATATGAATCATAGTAAAACGAAATGTTCGATAACTAATATAAAAGTCTTCTGTTTCTTTTTTTGATTAGGTTTGTTGCACGGATGATAACCACAGGTTGTTCATGTGAGTAACAGCATTACAATTCTGATGATAGCTGTAAATGCTATGGAATACGTCCTAATTAAATTGCTCCAAAACCTCTAGGTACATTGTAACTCAAGTCCGGGGGAATTACTAAACCAGCCTTGTTATCATTACAGCACACAAGATCACCATACGCAACCTTCAGTACTGTTCGTTGGGAGCTTAACACATTAGAGCGGCAGCCAGTTCAGAGGAAGAGATGAGTCTGTGGAACTCAGTTGCCGAGCAAGGAACTCATGCCAAACGCAAGTGAGAAGTTTGAAACAGTACGTTTCCGTTATGAACTGGAACAAAACAGTGGGAAGACGTAAACCATGTGATATGCTCCAGAGCAGCACTTCTCACATTCTGATCACACATAGACATGTAACTAATTTTGAAAGAGTCAGCATTCCACAAGGTGGACCAAAAGTGGGAATCAAGACTGTGGAAATGCAGGTGAGAGAGTGAAGTGAATGAATGAACAACTGCTGTCAAAAGTTTACTATGGATCTCCATGATATACTGGACCTATATCAGGGTCAACATTTGCGTCTAACAAACCACAACCAGCTCACTTGGATGAGATTTGGCTGTCAAACTTGGTAGAATCCATAGGGTCGCGTGGATAAATCACGAGAAAAAAGTATCCTAAATAGAGAGAGAGGAGAGAAACATATGATTTAAATGAATTCGACGCACAAGCCAGGTCTGAACTACCCAGTTCTGTAGAAAGGGATTTGGAACACAAGTAACGGAATATGTATCGCTCGCAATGACCCATTAGAAATCTAGACAAACAAACAGTCGAAGGGACAGAAAAACAGACTTAGAGATGGATTCCATCACAGTGTAACTTCATACGTTGTAATATTTAACTTGGGAAACGTCAGATAAAACCAGATTTCATATGTAAACACGAGTGCATCTCAGTAACCATGGAAATTTGATGCCGATAGATAGGACTTTCTGTGTTTTTGTCTACAAAGCAAAAACGTTTTCACTAATATTTCGGCCATGTCCTTAATGATAAGATTCGATTGCGTGCATGTATACGCTTGGGACATTTATCTGGTTTTGTGAATTCGTATCGTTCGTTGCGTTATATCATGTATAAACCCAGAGTCTGTTTTCTTTGTTTGATTGAAAGCAAATAAGTTTCTGAATATAGTTGTGCAGAACTTCTTAAGTATTCTGTTTTTGAAAATGTTGAATTACTGTTGCTTGTAAAATATATCACAGATTGAATAAGATGTGCTTTTGAGTACGCCGATATATTTCTTTGTCATTAGTTAACAATGAACTATCTGTTGTTCAAAGATACAGCTGAGGTAACTAGCCTGTTTTGTTATGAGAGTTATGGTAGTCTTGACATTTTGTTTTTGTGTGAAGACAAGGCGCACATCAGATTTGCTAATTTGTAATGTTAACCGACACAAGGGTTGTAAAAAAAATTGTTTTCACGCTGACATTTCTCATGGGCTGGCCGGCTGTTTCGGCTTTCCATACCGTGAATAAATGTACGAAATTCTTACCAGTTAACCATTAATCAACGAATTCTTATACCGCACCATCAAGCCCATTGACAGTGATGGCATTTTGAATCGTCTGTTTTCAAATCATTTTCAAAAAGATGTTGATAGAGAACTCGACTAACGCCTCGAAAGTTATCAATCATTCACTTTCAGTCATTTTCTCCCTCTGCTTAATATCAAGGTGTATGAAACAACTGTTCTTTGGTTAACTGACTGTGATCTCACTGTGCGGCTGTAGACACTAATGTCTTAGAAATAGAAATTGCGAAAATGAAACTCAACCTTGTCGGAATGACTCACGCAGTGAGAAAATGTTTTACTGGGACTATCCTTTTGAAAATGAAGATCGTTCAACATCGCGCATAAAGCCGTTCTTGGACAAAAAGAGGAATCCAGTTTATTCAGGAAGAAACAAGCCATAGTCTTAATGGATCAATGCTAACTTACTTCCATATTGATGGTACGGCGGATCATCAAAATACACAACCAAATTGTTGTGGGCGACTCTGTTTATTTGGCGTGTATGAGGGATGCGTTCACAGTTGTAGTGAATGAGCTGCAGATTACGTTTATTGTATGTAAAGAAATTTGTCTCTTCCTCTATTTGGCAAGCTAAAGGTATTTAACTAGTGGAGAAATTCGAGAGTCGTCGTCACCATGATGAATGCGATAATGGATGAAGCAAATGCTTTACCAAGTGTTTGGTTAACCGGGAAGAAAGAAAGATTCAAAAGTATGGATTCCTGAACCGATAAACCGACCCAACATCATTATGGTAAAAGACGTTTTCATTGTTGTAACCGTTAATTTGATTGTCAACTATTTGAAACAGTCATACTCATTTTGGTCTGTCATTTGAATGACTACTGGCTAGCCCTTGAATGGGTTGAAAGATCATGAGATTTTCTTATCCAGCGCACCGTCCTGATAGAATGCGACAGTGAATGTTAAACTGTGTAACACCTGCAAAAATAGCTTTTTTCTTCTAATCTTCTTTTACTGTCCACCTTATTTTGTGGTATTCCATCGTTGTTCGATGATTGCATAAACAATGCAACAGCCTACAAAAGGCTGCGTACCACATTTTGAGTGTTTACTTTATCTGAAGATCAAGGAATAGTCTTACCAATACCTCGGTATAAGTCGTAGATGTATATCTGTTCTGAATTTTTATAGCAATGGCGGCTTATTACAAATTTTGCCGTATTTGTACCGATCTGAATCTACGAGAATTTATAAGAAACATATGCATATATTAGACTGTACAAAGAGAACCCCGTAATTTTGTTGTGGAAACCATCCCATTCTGGAGAAATAATGTTTGGTTTTCCAAGGATATCTTGAAACCCAAGAACCATATTAGGCGTTTTAAGCTTCTGGACATAAAATCCTGAAAAAACTTTGCATGAGACAATTGCTAACAGAAAGTATACTGTTGTGCTCCAAAATAGTTTGTTAATATCTTTTCACTAGATGTTTTCGTATTGCATGAATTATACATTTTTTTGTGTTCTGCGTTTAGTATCAACAAGTTTACTCACTTGAGAGCGTCAAGGTCAGCTTTGACACATTTAGTAAGGTGTTAACTTGTCTTAGTTTGAAGGGTTCTCTGCGGCTGTTACACGACTCAGTGCATCTCTCACTTTGATCTTCATTACAGTTGACCTCATTTGACTAATGTACCAAAAAGAAACGGGGTCACAAAACTTTCTGGTTTGTAATAAATATCTTTGAAAAAGGCTTACTGAAAAGTCAATAATAGAATGCAACGGTTGCGACTACTTTGTAGTGATGCTCAGTTTACTCAAACCTCAAATCCCCTACTACTCAGTAGTGAACAAAATGTGGCCCAGAAAGTGAATGACTGAGATTTTAACTTGCAGAGAACTCCCAGTCTTCAGGTCGTCATTCGAAGTTAGCAGAACAGTTACTGTGCTTCCTCTCAAGAATATCGATCAATGTGAGCTTTACTTACGAACAAATGTGCTTGAAAGTTATGATATGAAGACTCTGTCATTGTACACGCGGTCGACATGGTTGTCTCATGAAAGCTTAGTGGAAATTATATTCCCGACAGTGGAAAACAAATGTGCTACTTATGGATTCTGGTAAGCGCTGACTGGGAAGAAAATGGGAATTTGACAGCTGCGTTTAACTGTGACTATTATTCAATACGGACTATGGAGTCACATTAGAAAAAGATGAACACGACATGAATCCGTAAATTATGACTAAAACCTTCTTCGTAGATGTTTGGCAAATACAAGCTGGTATTATGAACAAATTAATAGAGTTGCTTTTAGTCATTAAAGTTTGCTTACAACCTGTCCGTCATTTGGAAGTATAAAATAAACTGGAACGGGCGAAAGCCATTAACGGATAGTGAACTATGAAAAGATTTTGACATTCTGTGTTTCTGGACTCAATCGTATTTACCTGTGATGCCTCTAAATAAATTGTACAATTGTGAAGACATCAAACTGGGAACATTACTGGGGATATTGACTAAAAGTGGTACTTGTTCTGATTCACTATGTCAATCATTGTTTAAAGTACGACGTACCATCAAATATACAGGGTCGCGACTAATCACATTCGTGGTTATAACGTTTTATCAGTGAACGGATTGTAACGTCAATTTCTGATGTAAGCACAACTAGGAAGTATAAAGTACATAAGTCAGCATTCGTTTCAAATAGCTTATAGCTCAAGGTTTAAAACTAGCCATAAATGATTGAGGGGAGATTAAGCGCACATCCTGTGACATAATTAAATCGAGTCAACGGTTTCTTATCTTTTACATTCTTTCAGTCATTAGGGAAATGTGAGAGCTTCTAGCTGAGATAACTTAGATCATCACTAATAGAACACATTTGAACAGCATCAGTAAAAGTTATGAGACGAGGACTCAGCTCATCACGGAAAGTTATTTTCAGTTTAGCTTTTGTTCCTCATCCATGCATGCAGTTCGTTCAACCGTTGTGGTGTGCTCAAAACTATCGCTTCAGAAAGTGCATTGATTTAACCAACCCACATGACGGAATCTTCACTGAGCTTAATATGATGCATATGTATTTTAAGCAGATGTACGTGTTTGCTAAAGTTTTTATCATATATTGCGTAGTGAACACAGATGTTTTAATTTGTCTACCTGTACATTTGTCGTTTACATATTTTTGATTTTCTCGGAACCACAATCCTTCACCTTACTTTCAATCTGTCTAATCAAACAAATTCCTTGTGGCTGATCAGTTTGCAGTCTGCAGTCAATTCAATTAAGCGCCTGACCTAACGCAGCGGATGGAGCGCAGATAAACAGCAGGATAAACAGAGTTTAACAGGTAAAAAAATGGTCGGTTGCCAGCTTGTCTAAACCAATTTTCCAACCGATTTGTCGTTTGTCACCGGACAAAACAAACTGGTCCACCTGGCTAGTAGGATATGCAGTTTGCTAGCGCTAACTTAAACTGTGAATGCTGTAAAAGATTTGCAACCTCATACGGTCAACATTTAATTCAATCAGCGTCAGTGCTACTTAACTTGACTGGTACTTCGTTTCATCTTAGCAAACAGCATACATTTCTATTGGAATAAATTCAAATATTTTCCACAGTAATACAATCTTTAATTGTGGAGTTAGATAACAATCATCTAGTCCAACTTTTCCTTAGTATTCATAGTTAGAAAGAAAAAATCTGTATCTCAGATATTTGTTTAAAGAAGTGAATCTTTTAGAACCGAAAATAGTATCTCTCATATGTAAGATACCGCACCAACTTTTGTACGAATGAAGTCAAACAGTTTGGGCATCGTGTTTAACATGTTATTGATAAATGGAGTGAGAATAACAGAACGTTATGAACAAGTTGTAATTCTCTACGTTTCAACCACCTCGGGTGGCCTTCCGCAGGAGTGTTGTAATCGGAATCACACTAACAAAGGAACAGAAGTCACGTGGGATTTGCCGTGGTTAGGTCAATCTGCGCTGCCTCTGAATTGGTTGGTCGAATGCTCATAACGTTGTGTTATTGTCAATCCACTTATTAGTATCTCTCATAAATTGTGGTCCATTTCTACTGAAAGAATGTGTCGCATCGAACCCAGCCTCTGTGCACCGTCCTCCTTATAGACAACTAAGGTCACCAGAGTCGTTCTTGTGAAGAGTGTTCCTCAGTCACAAACTCACGGTTGCTGTGTTCACAGTTGCACTGATTCAGATGCAGAATGATTTATGTCTCCACGTTAATCAGTGTTCTATTTTTCACAATGACGAGTAAGAATTAGTGGATAAAATTTGGAAAAGTGACGAGTCCGTACGTTGTATAGTCTTGATGATTGTTGTCAGTCTACATTGGGTTAGGTTGGTAAAACGAGGACAGCAAGAAAGTAGGCAATACTAAGAACAGAGTTGAAATGTCAGAACAAATATCGTCTACTGAAAACTAAGCGTTTCAGTTGAGATTTTGCCTTGACGGACCAGCATTAATCAAAATACCACGGCCGTTTTTAAGATGGCTGTAAACAGAGTTGTCTTATCTAATGTAGTTCATTCGCACCAATCAAGCTTCATCAGAATAAAGTCCCACCGTTAAGCTGAAAGACGTTTATACTGCTATGGTGGCATTCCTTTTTGGGTGTAGCGTTTATCAGAGAACATTCATTTATGTTACCATCCGACAACCCACACGGTATTGGAACAAAGAGTTGGTTGTCACAACATACTAATTAGTTGGGGGATACGCATGTTATTATGGTATTTCTGTCGTTAGGAACATCCAGCCTTCATAACAATTTTGCCAAATATAACGTAAGATTTATTATAACATAGTACCAGTAAATTGAACAAACAGATGGCCGTTTGAAGCTGGTCGTTATTATTCAATTCCTACATTCACACACAATAAGACAGGTTTCAGCAAATTCAATAAAAATTGGATACCGGTATACAAGCATATTTTTCAGGCCTTCAATAATATTTTTTCGGGAGTTGCTGGCTACTAAGTTAGCTCTACTATTCATTACCAAATACTTTTTATGCCTAACTGATTATAGTAAGTGGTTTGTGTCTTCAACGTCTGTCGAAGCCAGCATCCGTCGTAACTGCATCAGTCGTCGCAATTTCCACAATTTGGGATGTATATTTGATCGGAAAACTCAACGGTAATCTCAGTTAACTACGAGCAGTTTGTTCATGTCACTGGTTCAAATTACAAACCACAACAGCAAATATCGACTAACCGACGGTTAACTTGCCAAGATTTCCATTCAGGTGGTGCGTTTCTTTAATATGAAATCAGAAACATTCTGGGGAACAAATCAGGCACAACAGTATGAGTGAAGGAAAAAATCAAACTCTGAAAAATACGGTTACTATAAGTTCTGGCGACAGACGGCGCATTGCCAAAAAAATATGTAACTAAGATCCCCCATGATAATGTTATTTTACCTCGAGCATTTGCAGTTTATAACACTGTTCAACCACAACCACATTCACCCACAGCCCGAATTATGGAAAACACCTGCACCGCTGAGTCGCACCAACATCAATGGATCGCCAAGTTATTGCGTCACTTTGGAGTGGACTGTGGTAAGGTGTCACCTTAGGGCGAAACATGCAGTCAAGTGTGAGTGAGGTTCACTATATATTAGCTGACTTTTCCACGATGTACCAGTTACCTGAAAATTGTTCAAACAGCTCGAAGTTCTTTTTTATTTTAACTTGGTGAGACGTTCTTGGTATTAAATCGTCCGCTGCAGTTACTAGGTCTCATGGTCACAGTGGACTCAACAACCGAACAGACGGCTTCTGACGGCTCAATGCCAGGTCAACCAACTTGATTCCTGTAGCCCCGGCAGTACAAATTGTTCTTATTCAGATGGTTCTTAATAAGCTACCTAGCACGCTACAAACTACGTTGGCGACGTGATCAGTGTTCACTTGATACTCATGTTTAACCAGATGGACAGGGATAGAGCTGGTGACCTGTCGGGTTTTAGCACGCTCCAACCAAAGTAGGTAGTGCTTTCGGATTAGTTTCGTCTCTATGTTCGACCGGTATGACCCGACTCACAGAAACAAACGAAAGAACAGATAAGCAAAGATGTGATCTGAACTAACACTCTTTCTTTGTTAGAGAACCAGAGAACTGGGGATATGGTGAAGTGAATTCTCAGTTCAGCTGCAACATATATCATGCCAACTTTATGGCTGGGTCAATTTATCCGCAATTTGGCGGCACTATCACCTTTGAACGGTTTACAAAGAAAAAAGAACTTCCTTACTATCTCCTACTCTTCAGGTTTAGATGATGTTCTGATCATACTTCTGCTAATGAATCGTTGAATGTAGACTGTATCATGGGATACGTTCCCTATGGATTCAGACTCACAGTCTAAAATATCCAGTGAACAAACACTGCGTGCTGTGTCAGCCATGCAACACAGTGTATTCCTTTTTGTTGTTGAACAGACAATGATGAGTGTTTATGTACTGACCTGTCCAGGCATTCTTTCCATGAATCTGTGTTTAGTAGTGCCTTCTCTTCTTCGAGGTAAACTAAAATTTATGAAGGATATTTGACTTCGGTCTCCTTCTCATGGAAAAACGTAAGCTGCCGGTCAAGACAATCAAACCTGTCGAAAGCCGCGCGCAGATTAGCACCGATGGATATATCGTTTACGTCTCGATCATACTGACTGAAGTGACTGATGGTGGACTGAAGCAGGGTACGTCCACGCTCTTCGATGAATATAGCAGCCAGCGCAGGTCCCAACAGAGATTCTAGTGCCATGTTGTTAAACAACAGTTGTAGACGGAAGGTGCATAGGAGAAGAGGCTTTTTCAGTTCCAGCATAAATACCTCAATACTGAGTCCGGTTTCACACGAGTACCATTGCTAGAAACTGTTAATTGTTTGTGCGATTACACATCCCAGACCAAACTGGACATTGGGATGTTGATACTGAAATTGGAGGCTTCTGTGCACGATACCGATTTCTTCATAAAGAAGCCTACATTCTTATGTCCCTCGTCGTGATGGGAATAGGTTGGGGTTGAGATTAAGCAAACTGTCACTCAGCAGGTCGGTGGGTTAAGCTGGCAAGAAGTCTTATTTGTCAGCTTACCGGTTGGAGTTGACAAGTTAGTTAACGTGTCTCCCAGCAAGCTGATGGCACAATCTGAGCATTACTCAAAGGCATGTGTGACTGGGCGGCCTACTGAATGTGCTATCGTAGTGGCTTCAAAAAAGCTGTCAATATTTTGAAAATGTCGTAAATAATGCTTTGTGCATCGCCCCAGCCTGGCTTCTGTGGATAGACTGGAAAACATCGTCAGTTATTTTTCTTCGCAAGGATTTTCTCGAGCAGCCTCTTGAAGTTCTTTCCTGAATCCTGAATCTGGAAAGACTCTCCTTGTTTTAAACAAAATTGACTTTATCATGAAAAGTGAGGGGAAATATGTTATCATAACTGTTGTTTACATCTCCAAGAAGTGCTCACCTTAAGACATTGAGACCACCCTCCAGGCTGACCTGACGCAGACTTAGGCTGCACACATCTTTATATGCATTGCATTTTTCCACGTATAACTGATGATGCTCCCGTGCAGCGGGCATCTTGATAAAATGCAATCTAAATGAGAACACAAACAATCAGGAATAATTTAGTATATGGTGGGGTAAATGCAAACAGAATGACGTTGCATGCTTTCTCATCCTAGTAAGTGAGGTTTACTTATTACAAAGTGCTAATTTACGTTAAGAGTCTCGTCCTAAAGGTAAACTCTGATTATATGTCATAGTACCCACAACTTTACGACTAAATGAATCAGTGGATTTTAGGGACAAACAATCATCATACGAACATTATTCCTTATCTCTGGTTAGTGGTAGATATTAAATCTGAGGAATTGTTGGAAACTTGTCTACTCATTATCGAATAACTTCCCGATAAATAGAAGAAATATGCACGATCACTTTGTAAGAGTTTCATTTCTTCAGTTTCATTACGAGCTGAACCGTTTAGGTATATTCCGAATATTCTCCATAACTCAATCAACAGAACAAATGAGCGAAGCGATAAGTGGATCTATTCATTTCAGCTTGATGCAGTGTTAGCCTAAATTACACATCAAAGTGGTTCGGGATGTTTAGTAATTGCTTACAAGTATATGTCAGGCCAAAAGTGAAAATGACTACTGATGATCAAATCTTGAGAAAAATGAGATTATAGAGCAATACTAGTGTGTAGTATTGCAAACTGACTATCAGCTAAAGGACCAGTGTGTGAAATACCTGAACTAAGGCTTGATTTAAAACAGCGAGGTGAACCACACGACTTTAAGTGGCAATTTTCTATCATCTAAACTACGGAACTAAGCAGACAGGCTGGAAATTTCATATAAGAAATCCACTGTCCAACCACACCAAGGTAGTTGTGTTGACTGTCAATTCAAACTGGAGAAACCTGAACAGTTGACACTGAAGTCCGCCAGTGTAGGTATTGGATACTGAAGCATAGGAAACTTGCTGATTATATTCAAAAACGTCTTTTCCAACATTTACCACAAGTTTTAGGACTGATTCGCGAATACACGCTACACTTACACCAGCGAACTGATAGTTGTAGGTAGGCAGTTAACTTTAAAAGAAACTGACTGTAAGTTGTTGCATGCCAGCAGTTTGCTAAAAATATATATTAAACAGTGGAATGTTTTCAAGAGGATCTTCATAAGTTCCAGATCTTTTGAAAGAGTTCGGAACTATATAATTTCTACCTGAAGTTTTCGTAACCGTTGATGATAGTAGTTTTATGAAACTTTTCATAAAGCAGACATCAAATGATACAATTAGAAGTCTACCATCACCAGCTAAACTGTGCAAGAAACGGTCACGTCGCAGTCTTTTCTGATAACATTTCTCAGGAACGATTACATTTTCCATGAAGAACAACTTATTCTGTGAACAATCTGGGGATGCATGGAAAGGTTTCCTGACAATTTTTCCCCTAATAAACAGAAGTGTTGAAAATGTATTTAATAGAAACCTCCTGGGGATTGTAATGGATTCAGCCATCTCCAAAACGTAACCGTTGCTTACAACTCAACGCCGAATTGGTATACTGATAGAAATGGAGAATTATTGAAAACAAGTGATTCGCCCGAAAATAACCACCTGTCGGTCTGATTTATATGGCAATATCGCATTTGGTGAGTCGCGTTATGCAATCAAATAACCTGACCCAGAAAGACCGAATCAACCAGTCTTGTAATCATGATGACTCACTGACTGGTGTAACTTGTCTTCAGGTTTTTTTGAATGAAGCAAAACAACGTAGAACGTATGTGTGCGGAAAATATGGACTGCAACTATCTAAAGCATATCCAAGAAAATCAGTTACAAACTGCCAATCGA
This sequence comes from Paragonimus heterotremus, assembly GCA_013368495.1. NCBI lineage: Eukaryota > Metazoa > Platyhelminthes > Trematoda > Plagiorchiida > Troglotrematidae > Paragonimus > Paragonimus heterotremus. The sequence goes on along the minus strand of LUCH01000044.1, from coordinate 167,547 downwards.
AAATACGATGGAATGCAATCTATAATTTATCCTGAACGTAGTGCAATTATACCTGCTGGTTGAGAAGAAACAAAGTGAGCATCTATGAACACTGCCTGTAAACGTTGCTTTGCCATAGACGAACACTATAAGCAGACGAATTTATCGATGCTCAACTCAAAACAAAATATAACAGGTAAATATATCGACCTATAACAAAACTACAAAATTGTGCAGAAAACAGAATAACGAATTAATCCATCGTTCGAAAGTACTAGTTTGTCAACTGTCTAGTCAACAATGAAGAGGCTGTAGTTAATCATGTGGCCAAACAAAGGTTTCGAGGCCAGAGTCCAGATTTGTCTTATTCAGTCGGGCACTTAATGACTTAAAATACTACCATTTGAAATAGAGTGGCAGAACGCAATTGTGAACTGCAGCGATCGATAAAAACATCGTGAAATCACGAATCTAGGTATGTTTTAATTTACCGTGAATCTGACAACAATTTGCAGCCACCTCCAATGAATCACTCTAGCGGACCCGTGCTAAAGTTTAACTGCGTGAGATTTTCAATCACTCCCCACATTCCAGGCATGTTTTCCCTAAGTACATATTTTACAACGGGGTTTCCAAAACGATCAACTGGTTTGACACGAGATTATATTAAAGCAGTTATCAAACATGGCGGCGAAATGTATACAAACTAATCAAACAAGCTAATTTCCATAAACTCCATACCCTGGCCTGTATTTGTTCACATATCTTGCAAAAGTTGATAGTAAATTGTCTGGGCAGTTGCACAAACCCGATCTATTCGCGTCTGTACAACCGACTTATAAGAGCATACAGTTTGGGATCTGAGAATCTGTCACTGTTGAGGTTGTAGTATTCTCTGAAGGTATTAAAGAAAAGAAAATAAACTGTCATAAACCAACTTTTCACAGGTTTTTGAAATTACATAATGAATACACGGCATTAGTTACATGCAAACTACTGCTTCAGTCAACCCATATCAACTTGGTCCTGTATCCAGGCAAAACAGTGACAGTACCTGGGTTTCGTCATCAGGCACCTGTAACTTGTTGATTCTCGGATAACCTGATAATATCCCTGCTAGTGTGTAATCACTTTGTTGCATGACAGAGTATAATAGACTGATGATCATAATTTTGTTGTTTGTTCTGTTTTATGGTTTTAATTGCCATCAGATAATGTATTACGTCACGGTAGACTACGAGAAAGTGCCACCTGATGACATGCTTCTGTGTACATGCTTACTGTAATTTCAGACGCTATATATACTATGACAGCAAAAATAATCCTGTACACTTGTCCGTTTATCTAGTTCCTACAAATGTTTCCCACTCGGTGTGTTGAACAACCAACCAGTTAAAATGCACTCTATTCGAATGAAACTTCACATAAAGACCACTTTGGTCCACCTCAAATTGAAGCCTTTTATGAGGCCCGCAGTTCTTCAAAAATATATCTTGTCGTAATAAGTTGTAAACTGACCAACAGTGTGACAACTTGGTCAAACAAAATAACCACAGTTTACAAGCCCGCCCAAGGAAACAAACAGGTTCTGTACACAAACGTTTGTAGATCGAAAATAAGAAGGAACTAATCTCTGAACAGGATGGATATATCAACTATGTCCTGCGATAATTGGACAAGATATTTTGTCCACTGGTTTCTTACAGTGGGACTCGTCCGAGTTGCATACTTTGATCGACTTCAACAAAGACAATTATATTTGATATATAACGCAACAAACCAAATGCATAAGTGAGGTTTATGGGAGGAAAGTCTATAAACAAATGTGTTAGGCGGTAAGTTCCAATTCTTCTGAGGATTATTTGCGAAACCAGTTGACCAGCAAAATAGCAAATATCAAAGAATGCATGTGCACGTAATATATGGAATTGCACACAATGTTACTGACCTGTAGAACACAAGTCAGCTTTGTACATATCTTGTTCATGCATTGAAGTGTATGAGTTAATTTGGCATGATTTACTTTGGTCAACTATTTATAGCCATAGCATGATGACAAGAAAGATTATCACTCTACCCTCAGCCAAAATAGGGAGAGTGTTTACTCCAAAATCTAATCACAGCGATTTCAATTCATGAGTAAAACAAGTCATTTTCATGCTCACTTCAAATAAACTCTACTGGTTTCACTTCTGTTGGAGTAAGTAGAGTGAACAGACCGGAAGTGGAACAAAAAATCGATTTTTAAAAGCGCAAATCCACACCCTACCGGCATTTCTCGATAAACTCGACACCATGTCGGGTTAAAAAATCACGTCTTCAGGTATTTTTGTACCAAATTGAGCATACCAGTATGTATACTTAGGATGTTTTGTCGAAAAATGAATAGGAGAAAACCGCACCCACACCTACCGATACTTACTGTTCGAAACAATCGTCTAAAACCATGGTGCTCTTTGTCCTAATTTGTTTCGGTTGAAAATATCAAAACCCAAACTGTATTCCAGTTTATGACTGTGAATTTAACTGAACTTCAGTAACTTTTCTGACCGTTAAGTTAGCAATCCTACTGTTGTGTTACTTTAACATCAGGAAAGAAACGTCGTGTTAGAGCATTTGCAGGTTGAGGCGCATTTTTTTGACCAACCTCGAAAGACGGTTGCAATGAATTGTGGCTAATTTTCAGCAAACTAGTATCCACCTTTGGACTAGATTCAAAACAGACTAATTTATTTTCTAAACCTAACGATCTTGTCATTAAGCCCACCCCACTCTTCCGTTTGATTCGAGTTTTCCTTGCCAAATACTCATTCAAATGCACAGGTTTTCCTATTAGGGGTTGGACAAATTATTTGCATTTGTTGGATCACTGAGGAAGTAACATGTCCTGCTATTATATTCATACTGTTTTAGCAGAATCTTCCAATCCATCCACTCTTCTCACATAAGCGAGCACTCATTTGTGCCAACCATGCTAGGAGAGAGCTAAAATAGTGTTGCCAAACGAACTATTTGGTTCTGGTTAAATTATGCATCTGAGTTAAATATTGAACTGTAAGGCCTCAATCTTTCGGTCCAAACGCTTCGTAATATTGTCCGTACAAAATAGGCAGGACAAAAGTTACTTAAGACACCTTCCTTTCGTGAGTTGTTGCTAATATTGTGTTACATGTCATGTGAGTATGCAATCGGTCTAACAAACGTTCGCTTATTTTGCTGATGTCAAATCTGCTTTATGTACACACAAGATTCTTAGCCATGATATGAAGCGATTAAGTATCGGACCTATTCGAAAGCTTTCTTTTGAAGTCGGCTTCGAGCGAATTAACGCAGTGCTTACACTATTTGGACTAGAAGGTGGGTGACCGAGGCGAACTCGGTCGCATTGCATGTTGCACTCAATCGTCTAGTAATCTCTAATCGAAAGATAATCAATTTGACGAATAGGTGCGCTGACAAAGTGAACAAAATATGCCGGTTAACTTATACAGCAAAGAACCTCACACTTATTGCTTTTGTGAGGAAGATCGTTCAGAAACTTGCTCCAGTGCGAAGGCTGTGACCGACCATCGGTGATCATGAAGTTATCTCAACCGACGTTGCGACTAGCAAGATAAACAATGAATTGTCAAATTATTAATATAAATGTCCGTAGCACTAACTTCATTCAAGATGACTTGACGTGGAGTTGAATCAATGCCTAATATAGGATATTCTGTATTGAGAGGAGCGACAGCTCATAAAGTGAACACATTTAGTGGATTGGAATTTAGTTAAATATGCTACCCCTTTCAGGTAACGGTAGGAACGTATAATCATACTTCACGATGACGCCAGACATTTACAAAACGATTGCGCCCCCAGGAATCAAAAAATAATCTACACCTAAACTACATTTCATTAGTCAGAATTAAAGGCGTTTATCATTCGCTTTTCACCTCTCCCGTTGAAAGATCTTTTGTCCGCAGCAGTAAAAGCGTATTCTTCCGATGTCCTAGAGATGTAGTAAAGAGTGTGGCTTTCTTTTGCTAAAAGTCGCTTTCTAGGGGCTTTCTGTTTTGAGGTTGTTCTTACAGGGTGGAAAATTGTATTAGGTAACACTTTCAGATGCTGGGAATCTACCAGCTACAAACGTTAGACTGATTTGACAATCAAATCATGCGGATTTTTATTCCAAAATGGCACGTCCGTCATTTATTCCTACGTGGCATAATACAGACGCTGTGATCATATTCTAAATTCACAGATATAAATCCGAATATATAGACGTCGACACTGGTTGACGAATGCCGTTTCTGTCGATTGTTTCCAATGCAATCACATGAAATTGGATATCTCTGACTTAGGTTAACGGTTCTAAAAGAGGAATGTAGGTTTTTTAAGCAGGAGACCACTGCAGGCTACCCAAACAACGATATGGATGAATATACCCTAAACATAGAAAGGTTTGTGGACAAGCTTAAATATATATAAGCCCATTTCATATCGAACAACATTGGAAGAATTTTGTCGTAGGCTTTTCGGAATGTAAAACCGGCATGGCCACAACCGTGTTAGTCAATTGGCAATGTTTTAACAATTAATGTGGCAGAATTTGCAATAAAATATTCAACCGACTGTTTGTTGCAGAGTTTTGAACTGAATAAGCGCCAAATTCTTGGTAATTATTTTGTTTTATTTGTACAACCAACTTTCTGATTATAAATTACTGAATTATTTGTATGTATTTTCATGGCGTGAGTATGAAGCGGTTCGCTGCCAACCTGTCATAATCCAATTCGATTATCCTTCAGAAATGGTGTGATCCACGATTGACTTGGGAACCGGGAGAATTCTCAGACATAAGCGAGGTTCATTTACCTTCAACCAGTCTTTGGATTCCAGATGTGGGTGTTATGAACGGGAAAAGCAGTACGGACTTTGATTTCAGTGCCAACGTTCGTGGTCGGTTAACTGTGGATTCCAACGGTGATATCACATGGCTCCACGGCGCTGTGTTGGACACCACATGCCCATTGGATGTGGCCTTTTTTCCATTTGACTACCAAACCTGTTTTCTTATTCTGACTCCTTGGCAAAGTGGAGTGAAGCAGCTTCTCTTGAAACCATTCACTCATGGTTCGACCGTGGACAATAGCTATCTACCCAATTCAAACGTCAGCGAGTGGGAAATTCAATCGGTACATTTTTCCAGCCGCAAATACCGAAGTGACTTGAATGTGACCTACCAGTATGTGAGCATCGGGATCCACTTGAAGCGTCAACCATTGTATTTTGTTGTGCTTGTACTGGTGCCTTTCTCAATGCTGTCCGCATTGGCTTGTCTGATATTCACACTGGACGATACCGGAGACCGTTTATCAGTTGCTTTGTCACTGGTGCTCAGCATGACCATGTACGTGGTAATTGTGTCCACGAACGCACCTCGATCGATGCGTACTTTGCCAGTGCTCGGTAAGTAAGTCCATTTTTTGTGAGCCTTGTTTTGGCGCCCAGTTTTCCCCCACTACATCACACACATAACTCTAGGTGTTTAAATTTCTCATTCCTTATCACGATAGGACATCAATGCTAGTCACTGAAAGTTATACAATAGCCATTGGTCGAACTGAACAAATTCTCTTAGGTGGTCTTCTTAACACATGTTCTCGGGGCAGGTAACTGATTCATTCAGAGTAAACATTGATTGCTTATAGCGATTGTCTATAACATTCAGGAACAGTGAAAAATAAAACCGGGAAAGTTGCGACCTTCATATGCTCAACATCATTCATGAGTCGTCGTGATTGGGTGTTTGTTTTGTTAGTTACATGAATAATTTGAGGTAACTGGATTAGAGACCTTCAAGCCTAAGCCGTGCTGAGTAGATACGCCACTCAGAACCGTAAAAAATCGAAACACCTGCACAATACCTATTTTTAATCAAGTTTTGCTGTTTGTCTTACCAGAAATTTGTTACTGAGCATACATTTATTAACTTATATGGTTTAGCCTATTGGAAGCACTTGCCAAGATATTGCAAAGACTAGCTGCTGGAACGAAAACCCTCACGCGGACAGCTAAAAAACCGTTATCGGAGAGGAATGATTGCTTACACTTGGCAGTGAGTGAAATCTGACAGTTTTCGAATCACATTCAATAGTGTATTCTGCACCAGTGGTTCTGTGAACCGTGCACGATGAAAATTGATCGATAATTATAGTCCAAACTAACAGTGAGTGTTCATACAACTTTACTACCAGCTGGCCTTGACGCTCCTCCATTTCACTGGAAATCGATTTGTTCAAGCGTTTCTAATATGTACGGAATTGGTAAAGTCGAAAGTGTTGAACACCTCTGAAGATCTTTGATTTGTGTTCGAACATTTTACACCAAATTAAGTGATAGGTTTGCAGCTGAACTGCAGGACGATCCTTGACTAGTTATCTTATCTCGGCATGAATATGAAGTGTGAATTGTTTTTGGAACCAAAAAAGAGAAGCCACTTCAACTGAGCGGCCTTTAATTTTACTTAGCACGAAGTTTCAATTGGTCAAAATGTAGCTGAGGTCCCCAATTAATTTCATTTGGATTATCTTGATTCGTGGGAATATTATTAGAGCTGTCTGAATCTAATAACAAGTTTCACATTTACTGTTATGGTGTTAGAAACTTCAGGCCAAATCGTTTCAAGTCAGCATTGGATAGATTGTACGCGATAAACACAGTTTTGCATGATCTGATGAAATCTGTTAACTTAGGCAGATCAGTCTTGGAGATTCACTAATAGAACCCCTGCAACATTTTGGATTGATAACTTCTACCTTAATCAGTCAATTTTACTGTCTTTCAGCACATTCAAGACTGTTCATATCCATAAACTGGAGTTGTTCTTTACTGAGAAAAAAGTGATTTCAAAACGGTATTTTTGAGAACAACCATAGTCTTACCGTTAAGTTAAACTTCTTTATTCAGTTTCACAGTCAGCGATTATAGGTTGCAGTTTTGTGAAACTCAAAGTGGTCCGAGTACATATTGATAGATTAGGATAAACGAGACAACAGCATAAAAACTATGGAATGATAAGACCTGCATTGTTGATCCAAAATGAGATACTAGGGACTGGCTTAGAATTCACATGACTCACGCCTACGTTTCATAGAAGAATGATATTTCAAATGCCATCGAGATCAGTGTTACGTTTGGACAAGAATGTACAGTTTAAGCAGACATTAATTGTGATACAAGTGAATTAAAATAGGAATCCTAACACCAGAAGATAAAAGGTACTGGTGTATAAAGCAATGAACACGTTTGCGTTGGTTTAAAAATTGCAAGTCAATCAAACACTGACTGACAGAAGCATGCGGCAGATGATAGTGCCAACAATGTAACAGGAACGATACTAATCACATGCGTCTGAACACGTGATATTCGCCTTTGCACCACTCAGTGTAGGCCATCAGTCCAAAGACAGATGTGCAAAACTGAATGTAATTTTTACGTGCCTTCTTGGATGGTTGCCTTGCGAAAAATGGCCTTGCATCAACTGACAAATTCATGTAGTGTGATAAGCTGAGCAGGTAAATTGGTTGAAGACTGAGAAAAATGTATATGAATTCTTTGTTAGTTTGTGGTACTTTTAAATGCGTGCCCTCAGGTCAAACTTCCACGAACGGTTTCGTCCACGTTTGTGCTCATCAGGATCCAGCCGGTAACCTCAAGCGTTAAGAGACAAAGCGCCTATCCCCTAGGTCATCACCTTCGTGGGCGTCGATTCCGACTGTGTTATGTGTGTTTAGTTCAGTTACTAGTTGATTTCGCCCTATTAGGTTAGATAGATAAGATGCGCACTGTGCGACTAGGTTCAGTGGAACACAAAAAACTGAATACAAGATGAGGCAGCACTACTGGGCATTGAGTATCCAATACGAAGTGGCTTGATTGGTTTGAGGTCACCAATAGTCTTAGTTGTGTGGCGTGAATACTTATCCTCAGGACCATGTTGAATCTTCTAATAGGCACTATACTCGAAAATCCGTCGTTGCATTTGAGTTTCATGCAGTTTATTTCGCATCTGGTGCGGAATTTTTAATCCGGCGGCTTCGGCGCATTTACTGATAATTTTGCTAGAATCACCATTCAGAAATGAGAATAATTGATGCCTAGTGTATCAACTATCCTTTATATTTCGTTTTCGTCTGATCGTACCATGATGAGCAAAAATGGTTAGCGTGGTTTCCAGCCCGTAGCCCCCAATGGAACATTCATGTACATCATGAATTAGTTAACTCGATAATTTTCAGGATTGGTCAGTACTGGCAAGCCCATTAGCACCAAGTTACAGGAAAGACGTCTCCATCCACTGCATTTTATGACTCTGATCAGCCGGATAGAAATGATGAATTTACGCAGATTTCCTCTATATTTCCCAATCCGTCTGTTGAACACAGCATTATACAAAACTGGGCAAAGAAAAATAAAAAGACAGCTGAAAAAACAATTTTACCTATCAGAGGGCAGAATCACAAAAACCTTTAGCACAGTGTTGCTGATCTGGTTGATAACATCTTAAAATATTTAACTATTTTGAATAAGTAATATAATTAGTAAATGTTTCAGTAGTAGGTTTTTGTACGACAAATCGTTTACAACATGCTCTTCCGTCTGATTTGCTATGTAGCGAGTGTCAGGTATTAGTTCGAAATTTCACAATTCCGAATAAAAATGTTTGATATTCAATTTACGATGTTCCGTAGAATCGTGCTGAGTCCAATAAACTGTCGTTCGGAGTTTGCGGTATTCACTGAAGGTCATAGTGAAAATCCGCTAACAAACAGTAAGAACCACTGGCTTCACTCGCTCTCGACGAACGGTTGTTCACTCGGTGAACTTGTAGAGATCCAAAGAATTGTGACAGAGAGTCGTAATTTTTCATGTCAGATCTAAATCAGTTAACCTGCACAACTACCCGTGTCTTCGTGTATTATTGTGAATGGTAACCACTCATTTACACACATGGTGGATATCTTTTGCTTTCAGTGTAATCCCGGACCTTATGAAGGACTGAAGTTCTTATGCTTTCCTAATGTATCACCAGCAGAAAACATCATTTCGGGATATTGTAGTGAATCGATTCACACGAATGAAGCTGGACAAATTGACTGCTAAATTATGCAAGAATTTCGTTTTACACAAGAACTCTGTGAGACAGAAGTTCGCTCAAACTGGTGGAGTGATGGTGATCGCTGACCTCAACAGAACACTTGAATGAACCATAAGAAGTCAAAGTAACAAGGCAATTTGTTTTTAACTGTTCGTCACCGGACTACTTAGGGCGCAAATGTTCGTGAGTAGATGAACATACTTTGGAGATTTCTTATAGATATGTGGCCTAGTGGAGACCATTTATACTGAGGACCAGGATGACAAGATTGTAATCTCAAGCCTTAGTATTGAATGGATTTTTTAATAACAGCATGACTGGTCAGACAGCACTCTTACAACACAGAGAATAACATCTGAACGGGGGAAAGTTCCCCTCATTTTGGGAGTGACACACCAGCTGATCACCACGTGGCTGCCCGCAAACCGTTGGTACCGTTGCTTTCTCTGAACAGTTCACCTATTGTAACTGCGTCACATCTGACTGTAATGCAAAAAGACTTCACCAAAGTATTTTCACATCAAAAAAAACCGGAGGAATATTAAACTAATATTAGGAGTAGTTAACTGGTTCGGAGCTGATAAGGTAAAAGGCAACTAGAGACATAAACTTGTCCTACACATGAGTGATAGCTTGGAAATATCGTCAGATAGTTAGTGTTTATTTGTGATCATCGAAGGACTGATTAATTCTTGAAAGTATATTACAGAGGTTCTGAAAAAGAACGATTTTTCATTTTTAAAAACTCACAGGAGCCCTACAAGAAAGGAAGTATTTGATCTGAAAGTGAAAACTTGGAAAGTCGGATAATGTAACTAGCCAACGGAGAAGAATAGAAATTCTAATATTCTTTTACATTTCTTCTAACCATGTAAACAAACGGAGTACCTAAGTCACCATAAACAGAATAGTCATCGAAGAATGTTAACACTTCGGTTCACTTTGTCAGCTGCACAACAGTCGAAAAAATGATGTCTAAAATTACGTGTGATAACAGTTTGATTAGGCAAATTCAGAAGCAAGCTAGCACAAAAGATCAACGTCACGATGTAATAACTCGCACAGCAATGGTTATCATTGGTTACTCAACAGGGTTTAAATGGTGGTCAACATTTTGAGGGCTCGAAACTGTAGCGATAGAATGAATAAATTGTTTTGGGTAAAAGTATGATCTGTTTTTAAGGCGAATTCAGTAGTTGATAACCCTGAAGCCACGTCGATCAGACCAAAGATGGCTGAGAATGCGCGCAAAAAAAACTGAAATGACGTCATAGAATATTGAATTAGAAAGTAAACGTCACTTGTGTAAATAATAATAATAATTAGAGCAACTTCAACATTGTCGTCACTCGTTAGTTTGCTTACAGTGTTGAACATCTTCGAACAATGGCGACAGCTCGAATACACTTTTTAATCGTCTTGAACTAAACACTTCCGTTGGAGTGATTCAACGTCCTCTGATCAATTCGTGTATAATGATCGAATAGCTGGGTTCAGATTTACAAATAAACAAACTTCTTCCAAGTTATTTTATCGATTTATGCAACTGTTCCAAAATGCACTTGCGGGTTCTTCCATCTTGAACTCCACCAGTTCACCTAATCTAACAGTCTCTGTAATTACACGTGGATTCGTGTACGCAATAAAACGTACACTGTTCAGATATTGATGTTATTATCGAATCAGTAGACGCCTTTCCGGTCTACAAAACGAAGTGAAATTTCAAATCAGTGTAGCTTCATGTTCACATACATAACCATCTTTAAATATGCCAGTTTAATTAGACCTTCCGGTGAGCAGCGTTTTATCTTCAACACTTGCCATGTGACGTCTGATAAGTTCTCTGGTCTGAAACCGTATATTTGCATTATACTTGAACTACCTTTCCCAACATGTAATTTAACTGAATATGCAAAATTTACGAACGACAATAAACTGAGTTAACCACGGACCAGTTAGACTTTGCCTGAGCTAGGAACGTTTGTTACCTAACCAAATGAAAAACAGATCATTAATGGTTTTAAACGATGTGCACCATGTATAAGTAGTAAGTTTTATGCAAGAAAAGCACGGAATACTTTTTGAGTTAGGCTCATATAATAAATCCAACCGATACACCACCCTTGTCAAGTCCTGATCAATGGAACTGAAACAGATTTGCAGCAAGTAGTTAACAGTAACGTTATAGGTTTGGATAGTTTTCGATGCACAATTTTGTAACATACTTTTGTTTCGTGATTTCTCCTTTTAATTTAGGCATATTTCTTCTGGATCAACTGGGTCTGTTAAGTATTGCCACAGTACTTGCAGTGATCAACAACAAACTGTATCAGGCAACAGATTTGGTCAGTTGGCAAGACTGGATCTACACAATCTCTGGCACAGGGGCCAGCAAAGGATCAGAAGAATCGCATCAACCCTTCGGATTTAACATGTACGTCGATAATTCTGCGAGGGCTAGACGGGGATCGCGGTGGTTGCAAGCAAACCAGGCAATTTCAAACCCCATGAATTCATCAAGGGCTCGTGAAACAGAAAGAAAATTGTCGAACAGAATTTTGGAACTTCCAAATTCTAGTCCCACTTATATTGTACGAAATTCTTCCTACGACAGATCGATAGCGATCGGTAAATATCTTTCCAAGTCAGGATCAGAATTCGAACTTCCACCCTCGGACAATTCGCCGGAGTCCATTGTGGTTGGTACGGCTTATCGTATGGCACCAAATAAATCGGATACTAACTTGATGCAAAAGACAAGGCGCCGATCACGAATATTGAACACGAAAGGTGATAAAGGTGGCTGGCTCGAAGCCAATCTCTCAACCCGGAATTCATCGTCTTCCCCTCCATTTTTTCAACACCGCCATCATCCAATGTGCAATAATGTGATGCAACCCGCTCTAGATATCAACAACTGCTCAAAGTGTGCTCAAAAATACACTGCAACGAACACGACAAACCGATCGCCATGGGTCGAACCACTCACCCTGGCTCCTTCTCATACTTCTAGTAACTCATCATTCTGCAGTTCAGTTGATTCATTCTGCAAGAACACGGAATTCTCACCCTCAAGACTCTTTCAAACGACACTAACGGCAACTGCGGCTGCTGCCTATGCAGCCACAAAGGTTCTGCAGAATCAGTCAAATTCTATGGCTGTGCGCCGCCGAAATCAGCTTGCTTCATCCAAACTGAGCAGGAGCTATAAACATCATTCAGCTGACGGTCTCCGGAACAAGAAAACTAAGTACACTGATGGATGCAAACCAACAGAAGACGATGGAGACAACGAAACTCAAGAAGCCCTGCACATCTCAACAACAGCCCGTCTAGCGGCTTCTGCTGTGATCGCGGCATTTCAGGCTGCCGAACAACTAGACAAACGAAATCAACATCAATTGAGAATTGACAGAATCTATCCCAAGTCGCGACGTAAACCTGTTCGAAAAATGACTGATCGAAGACTCATGTATCCGTATCGACAATTAGCTTCCAGAATGGATTGTGTACAACTAGTGGCTTACCTGTTACTGTCTACCATAAACGCAATTGTCTGTTTGGTGATAATGCCACAATTTAGTCAGGATAATCAGCCTCCAAAACAATGGATTCAATAGAATCAATAGACAGACTAGCAGGGATTTTTTTTATCAGTCAGCATCAAATTTGTTTTCTTTCGCCATTGTTTCTTGCCTACTCAGTCTTGATCTCCTCAGTATATGATCACATTTCTTAGATCATCCGCTTGTGTCTGCAACCAGGAATTACAGAATGTCCAGTGTGTCTATTTTGAACTTGCAGTTATTTAAACGATTAAACTTTTCTTTTGAGAAACGTTGCGTTGGATACTAACTGAGAACACTCAATAGAATCACAGTTGTATATTATCTCGATAACCATAGTGGAAACTTATTTCTGACCCCACCCCATGCAAGATTCTACAACAAATCCCTTTTACAGCTCAATCAAAAAATTTTGAAGTACATTCATCTGGCCAGTAGCTCATTTCCAAGTTGTAAAGGAATATTGACTAATTGATTGAATACATCTAGAGATGCGCGCATGATTGACTGAACCATCACAAACCTAAATTTGTTTTTCCATGATAAAACAGTGGGCATCCAGAACCAACGCGGATTAGTAGGGCTTTATCTGACGGGTAGAACAGACCACACGGTGATATTGCATCAGCAGGGGTAATGTGTTCAAATAAGGCACAGACTCTTGGCTACTAAAGACACTTCATTAAATGTACTCCAAGCAGGGACGTTCATCTTCACTTGATACTCGAAATGCGCTGTAATGTCTTACCAAAAAGCCCACGTTTATCTCGTCAAAAATCAGTGCCTCGTTGAAATTCAGAATGATCCCAGTCCATTTGGTTTTAGACACTAACTCACGATACGTACGTAGGAAAATTCACTGTGTTAGTTAGATAACTCCATGCTGTGTGTTTTCAATCGTTGATTTGTTTCGTGCACTTCAACAACGTATAGTCCAACCACTCAGGAAACTATTGTAAACTTAGCATCACCATGTGAGCTGCCTATTCACGTGCATGACAGAATTTCTTTTAATAAACTTATAATAGAGAACAGCAATCACGGTCGTCGGTCATATACAAGGCGTTTGTAGGAAAATGTCATATATGCATTCATAATTCTAACGACTCTACCTGAGTCAAATCCCATTAAGGTACCTAGTGATGATGAGAACTTTTCAAATGAAGGGCGGATTCCGGCCTTCTTTCCAACCACCTTGATGTTTTATACACCTCTCAGAAAGTATTCTTCCAGAACTATCGGTCAACTTTTCCAACCTCCTTCTCATTTAATCCGAAGGTTTGGCTCCTGAAATCCTTCACGTAATCCCCTATAGATCTCTGTGACCACCTGAGAAGTTATTTTTTCGCACTGCAAACCTCTTCGACATATCGGCATTCGGACTTTTTGACATGTTTAACTCTCTTATATACGCGTGTATTTTAGAGGGATGAGGTTTTGTTAAGCCTCTATAGTTTGTACTCAAGTATGCAGCAAAAAAGAACGGTGCGGATGTTTATTTTTTTTGTTAAGAATCACAAAACAAAATGGTTAACATTTACGCTGATCAATACGGTTTCATGTTAGACACATCTGAAAAGTATTCACAGATTTTAATCACCTTCACATTTTCCATCGAATTTGTTTTAGGCAAGGGGATGCACATGCGTCTTTTGGGACTTGAGTACAAAGCACAAGTTTACAGCATAATTGGGTCACGAAGGTATCAACCTAGCTAGGTGTGTTTGTTTCCGCGTTCGGCTGTAAGTTAAGTGAAATTCAAATATCCTCAACAGTCATGAGTGTTATTCTCAGTAGACTTCATAGAAAAATGTATCCACCAAAGTATATCACCCCAAGATCTTAACAAAGGTTAACCTGCCTATAACCCAAGAGACAGCTTGGTCCGGGTTCAACACAGACAAACACAGGTGACGGCTAGTAAAAAGGCAAAATATGCTACTAAAGGGGTTTCATTTATGGATGAGACAGTCTGTCATCTACTTGAGTTGATATATCCTGAACTATTCGCACAGGCTGCGCAAAACATCCAGCCAAATTATTCTACGTGGAATGGTCATAGTATCTGTGGAAACAGTTCTAGTTGCCTCAAATGTGAGTGATGGCCTTATCAATATACCCCAAAAACTCGATTCTCGGAAGATCGATTTGAATTGATGAAGGAAATGTGAATCACCTTGAGATCTGTACTGTGAATATCCGGTTTCTGTGGTAGCGTATTCTGTAAACTTTCGATTACAAACTTTATCAACTTTACAACCTAACGATCTGTGCAAGTTTGATCACGGTAACTCACCCCTGGTAGGAGTTAAAGAAAACTACTGGGTACAGACGTGGCCACCGTATTCTGTTAACACCGTGTTTATTTAATTCAGGTACCTAGTTATCCAAATCCGCCTTCTGAAAACGAAGTACATCACGATCCTTATTACTTTGAGGCATGTTTGTTGACCCCACACTCTGTGACATTAAACTCGACGGCTTATGTTATCACTAAAATTGTTCGGACACCAGCGCGTCACAGTTTATCGACTGTCTGCTGATTATTTTTACAAATGGCACGAAAAGTTAATGAATTGCACAAAGCATAAAAGAATGAAACTTTGTGAGAGGAGCTGTGGGTTTCATTCTGCTTTATATTAAACAGACAACTGCCGCTTATTACGAATAACTGTAATTCAGTTTATTATCAATACACTAGTTTCCCTAGGGATCACTACTACCCACAGAAGAAATGTGTTGAAAATACTTCCGAACAAATTCACCCAATCACAAAGCTGCGTCTTAGTTGTCACGTGGGTTAGTTTAATGCATACTCCCTGGTGAACTTTTGCTTACGTGCGACTCGTTTGTTTGCCTCCACTTTAAGTGTAACATATTGCAATGACAGCCTTTTTGAAAAGCAGACCGTTGAACAAATGGGAACTTTACATAACTCATTTGGATGTTGCGATAGGTAAAGTGGCCCGAGCTAGTTTTCATGCACTTCGTGGGCAATTTAGAAATGGCTAATTGTTGCCAAATTGCTTTTTCCACTAGTGATAATTTTTGCCACTTTGTCAACTCTGGCCAAACTCATCATCTGTTTGATAAGTCTTTGGTGTTACAAAATCAAACCGTATCTACTTGATGTGCAAGCAAATCACATTCCCCGTTTAATAACGCTAATCTGGGACACCATAGTGCAGTCTGCGGCTACAAGTTCAATTTTTCATTCCGAAAATGCGCACACATTCAGCAAACTCGCTCCAGTTTACCAGAACATTTGTAATCAGAATACTTCAGGTATAAAGAAAGTGAGCACGGTCTCTCAAATTTAGATCTAGGCAGTTAATTTTTCTGTTGTACAAAACATATTTCCTACGAGTTTGGTGGACTTTGTTAGGTTTTTTCTGTTCTATATTCACTTTGTTATCCCTCTTCTTCACAAATGCATATGTTTGCATGTGCCGTCATACGGAAATTCTTTTGCAAAAGGTTTCGGTATCAGCTGGACTAAAATCAGCCACCAGAACACCATATCTGTGTGTTAGGTGCTATACTACTTGTTGTATGGACCCAAAACGGCGGCTGAAAAATTTCTTATTTGGATTCAACAATTTAGCAGAAGTCTGTGCTGTGTGACTTTGGGGGAACCAACTAGGGGGAGAGTTGAACCGTTAGGCTGGATTTCAACCGATACCCAAAAGCTTAAGATGAAATGCAAGTAACATGTGCTCATAAACTGATTTCTAATAACCATACTCACTATGGATCGAAGCAGCCAAAACATACTAGACACTCATATGGTCCATTTACAATGATGAAACCTGTTATGTGAACCTTACATCAGTTCATATATTGTATTCGACTAGGAAATGTCCCGTGCAAAATGTTTGCTTGTCCTCATTCATGAAAATGTTTAATCAATTCAAGAAGCTTTAATCTTCCTCTAGAAGCCCTTGGTGCTCGGTTTTATTTTGTTGTTGCTTTACATCTCGTTCACGCTCAAGAGAGAGGCCGTGTGTTCCATCTTCGTCATTAGTGACCACTGGCGTATGGTACTCCCTCTCTCGAAGTATCCTGCCACTTAAGCATTCGGGGTAGTTAGATTTTCATCCATTTTCATAAAAGATTCCTTGACAGAAGACGCAAATCCCCTTTTGTTATCTAATGAATATAATATGACACGACGAGGATACGTCTAGATGATTTAACTCACACCTGTCGATGGTTACAACTGACGTGATACAACACCTCATTTTAGAAGTATGGTTTAAAAAATGCTAGGTCGGATACGAGAAGCCTCGTGCTTGTGTACCCAAGCTGAGAGAATGTATTCAGATAGTGACTGTCTAATCTGTAGACGAGAATGTTGTTTTGCGTTCCAGTAAATGTAAAAACATGTCCGTTCTCCTAGTGTTGATGTCAACTGCTCAGACGATGTTTCCGGTAAACATTTACCTGTTCCTGAGCCAATTGCATATGCGTTAGGTGTTTTTTTGTAATGTTTTCCATGCTTGCTCTCAGACTGAAGCTAACTCCACGACTTCGTTGAGTTATGATGGGAGGAGCGTTAATTAGAGCGACTTGGTTACGTGTGGACAGTCGTGGGGGATGGTCATTAGGTTGCTTCTCTCCATCGCACAGGCTGCACACAATGTTTGCAGATTAATCGATGCATCACTGAGTTACCTACGTTCAGTGTTCAAGCTCACATACGTTGGATTGCAACATTCCTAATTTATAACACTGTCATGAATTGAATCTAATATCCTTGTCGTCAGTGGCCACCGTCTGGATTTTGTTCTTGTAAAATCCACTTTTTCAAAACTTACGAAGACTTAAAACAACTTAGTAAAACATTTGAATTCGAATAAGTGTAATTGGAATTGACTTAAAAAGAAGCTTTTGGCTCGCACCTTTTCTCCATAACTTCTTTACTTCATTTCTGGCGTCACAGTTTGACTTCCCGCCTTCGGTGACAATAAATTTGAGTAATGTTTTAAAGGAAACCTACGGGGATATTTGAAAATTAAAATACATCATACACGCCGCTTATATAATTGATCCTTATTTTCAACGTCTTCATCACCATCAATTGTAGTAAACATCATTTTTAGGCATTCACGCATGTACCATATGATTAATAGGATATGTTTTTGCTATCCGTTGAATGCATACGCGTAGTTCTTGTGACCGACAAGCGATCGATTCTTAGAAATTAACAGATGAAATTTTGAATGAAAGCTGCTGTTAACATGGTCAGTTCTATCATCCAATTTAGGAGACTTATGGTTGGCCATTTCTTCAGTTGGTTTCAGCAGCCCGGTAAATTTTGTCAAGAGTATACCTGCTACTCAGTAATGCCAACTGTTCTTAATTTTGAGGCACAAACAATAGCATTGTATTATGAGGAAACGTCCTATACACCCCTTTATAAATATATAGATATATATACATGTACCGAACTGAGAATGCGATTGCTAAGATGTTGGACACTTTCTCGTTAATGTGTTGGACAGAATAAGGCAAATTTGCTGCACATCAATTTTTCACGTAAATCACCTACCCAGCTTTCATAAGGCGATCGTGTCTATCGTGATAATCAGCTCTTGCGCAGAAGAAAGCGAGTAACAAGCACAGAGTGATTAATAAATTACAACGATCGTTTTTGATGGGGATAACAGAATGGTGGAGTCCGATGTGATGTGCGTGAGGAATCTTGCATGATTTCCCTAACATATTTTGCAGATTATGTATGGGGCACAGATATGGGTTGATGACTTAATCTAAATGTGGTAATTCCCATTTGAATTCAGTTTCACATACACGTAAATTGTTGTCATGTAACAATGCCTTTCAAGTAGAAATGATGGTCCGCAGGAGTGGGATAAACCCCACCTATACTAGTGTATGGAGAACAATGAAATTGGGCAAAGGCTTTACTTGAAGACCCATTTAGAACCCAAAAATCTGTTGACGTTTACTTCATGCGTAGAGCATAGGAAGACAGATGGTGTGATGTTTGAGTTGCTTCATACTAGTAACTGCGTTCATTAAAGTTTCCTCATAGAATCACCGCCGTTAACCTTATTTTCTCAAGTGTTTTACAGGTTGTCTACTCTACACCAGTGATATAAAACTTCAGTACATAGAAGACTGTAACACAAACAGGGGGAATCTACGAGGAGATCACAACCGGTTGCTCTGTGTGGCTATGAGGGATGTAAACATTATTTTCGTGCAATTAAACTCAGTGTAGTATACTTTCACTGCTCGTTTCATTTCAAGTACTATTTCGTTTGTCTGAAATTGGCTTATATTGGGAGTGGAGTGAACATTAGAATAATCACATCTACAATTCACTAACCATGTAAACTAATTCTTAAAATCAGCTAGTTCTCGGTATATCTGAGACATTACTCTGAAATTCCTTCCGTGATGTTTACTTTAACTGTTATGTCAATCACTCAACCGTATCCGGTGAAAGACACATGTTATTAATAGGGTGAAACGAAGGAAACCATAGTGAACATATTCAATACAACCGTCAGCAAATTTGGTTTGAACTGAGTCAGTTTTTATTCTGTAAATACATCACCGGGATTTTATTCTCTAGATGTGGTACTATGTGCAGACACACCTGCCGGTTACAGAATATGGATATAATTAGAACAGGTAACCGCCCAGAGATAGCTCCCCCAGAAATGCAAGAAAGAAACGGTGCGTCAAATATGCGGAGAAAAACTAGTGTTCATTATAATGCATTTTATCAGTACGCTTTTGTAGTTTCATCGGTTAACTAACGCAGACGTAGACGAGACTAACAGGTTCAGCACACTCAGTGGACAGTTCACATGACATAGCCAAGAAGCATAATTTCTGGTTGATTATCATCAATTTCAAATCTCCACTCTTATTGTTGGTCAGCTGTTTGTCTGACTGTTACATGCCTATTTGTACGTGCAAGATATATGGCGGAATTTCGTTAGGTTGCTTTTATAATGGTTCCCTCTTTATTACTGCATATTGCCCGTTGATGACTTGATTCCAAAGGGTTCATCTATCTGTCGAATGTATTCCGGAAAGTTAAATAAGTGTTCGCGGATATGTGTCTTTTTACTTTTGTCTACTAACTCCGGTTCCCATGCGTCTTTTGTTGAGCTACCACCGAAACCAGTTACTGGAACGTAGCATATGTATTCATATACCAGGGCCTACAGTTGCACACAGATATGCATATGACTCTTATGCACGTTGATTACATTCAGCTTCTGACCTCACAGTTTAATGTTTTCCGTATTCTCCGATTCCGATCGGCTAGCACTTTCAAATCACTTTATCGAAAGTGAACAATACACACCTTTGATATGTTAAAATTTGCATTCAAGCAGCTTTAAAAATAGAGATGTAATCACATGCTTAGATTTTTATTTTTTACACTAAAGCAACACAACACATGAAGACAATGATGAGGTTAGTGCGTGTGGGAAGAACACGGTGCGCAAGACGATCCGATCAGAGTACCCTAGTGACAGGCGGGCATATCATCAAAACTTGCACTGTATCAACAGAGACTCAACTGACCCAACTGACCATATCTTTGTCTGATGCATTATTTTCTTCAGTCTGCTGGAAAAACAGCACATCAACAAACCAGGTTATTACTTAACAGAGGGTTTTATTTCATAAACTGTTAGAAACGGGTTGCTTTAATGGTCAATACAACATTCAGTTGCCATCAACATCAGTGGTAAGCTTTGTTGTTTCGTGAGCCACTTCCTAAATCAGATGAGTGACGACAACTTTCCCGGTTGTGCTTAAACTGTCTATTCATGCGTAACGTCTGAGGATTTAAAATGGAAAAGTACACAAGCTATCAAATATCATGAACTTTCTACATTCGTTGCACGTTGATACAACATCCAGTTCTGGTTGAGAACGCATTCACGCAAACTAAGCAGACGACTGCTGCGTCTTCTCCAGACGCAATCTGGCAAGTGACTGCAACTGGGGAAAAAGGAATTCCCGTTTTATACAATGCTCATACTATCAGTATTAACATATTCCAGCTCACTTGAGTTAAATTACACCCGTGTCTCTTTATTCTCGCATATTTTAGTGAACTGTTTGTAAAATAACAAATTACTGAATCTTCAAAACCACTACAGTACAAAGATGTAAGCAACTACAACGTATCGTCGGCTGATACATGGACGAACTAATGACAGCAGTTGCCACTCACAACGTTCAACAGCTAGTCAAGTTGGGTCATCCTCAATGATGTCACAGACAGTGCTATGAGGATACAAATGAAAATGATGCTCGAATGGCAACAATAAACATTTGTTTCACTTTGGTAGGAAATCTAATAACAGTTGCCAGCTTGTATTCTGTTGTACATTTTTACCCACTGGCAGGAGTAAACTGCACTGGACAACAAACAATGATCCATCGTCTAGAGAGGCTCAGTTATTAAGTTTTGTTGTTCTACATTGCATCACACTCCTCTAAAGTGATATGAAGTATGCTGGAACACCTTCACAATGGCAAGGATAAGCGTCCCATAAACGTCCTTCGTCGCGCTTGAAAGAGAGTTCACCAATACCTGACCCTGAACGAAATCCTAGCAGGGAGGACCCCTAACTGTGTTGTCGTTGTCTTTCATTTTCGGAAAGTTTCCAAAAACCGAAAGGATCGTACTTGGTTAGTAACGCGTTTATTTTGCGGCAATAATATAACTCTAAACCCGAATAAGCTTAGTTTACAAAGAACATGTGTGTAGTCTGGCATGGACGGAAGGCCGTTGCATTGTATAAAAGCAAGCGATAGCCAAACCACTTTGAGTTGCATATGAAAATGTTCTCGCTTGCCCCCTGTTCTATTTATTGGATGCCTGACAGTTACTTTCTTCACATATTGCCTGTACAATGTTGCTTTAGAAGTTGTCGACTGGTTTCACATTAAAGTTCTATGACTGACGAAATGATTGAATTAGCTGCACATCCTGGATTCATGTCTTCCTTAATCCTTTGACTTACAGTTGAGTAACACCCTCTTATTGAGCAAGATCTCACAACCTTGTTCCCGACGATCTTTTAATCGTGCCAACCTACAATTCTAGCGTCTTCTTAAGTTTGAACTACAATTAACTGATGTTATGTTTTAAAAAAACATTCTCCTCTATCTAGTTTGATTCTCTGAAGACACTGCAGAGTTTATTATTGTCTCAGTGAAGACGTCAGGAGCTTGACTGCTTGCACTCAACATTCCAGATGAATGTAGTTATATAGATTCATCCATTTAAATATGTTGGGTTATATGTCGTGGACCGAGATATTTTGTATCCATTGTCAACTGCGGACCGAAATGCAAGCTGGCGAAATTCTGTCTAGCCAACTCTTGTCTTCAGTAAATGTGGGCCATCCTTTTTCTTTCAGTATCGCAGAAATCAACGTTCTTCTGCTGAATTTTATTCACCGTTTGCTGATGACATCACAGAACTTTATCACAATGCTCCTTGGTGAATAAACAATGACAATCAGAAGCTGAGAGCGCCAGTCATTTTTGCTAACTGAAACATGTTTTCAGTATTGGCTGAAGCCTTAAAGTTTTGGGAACGTTTGTTCCCACGGAATTTCACACTGAGACAAAATCTGCTAAATGGCAAACCGGATTTCGTCGTTCTCAAATACCTTCCACTGTTCCAGGCATTTATTAAAAGATTATTTCCAAGAGAAAGTGTATCATCTCCAAACCTAGAATGGTGCTCCGTTCACATCAGTTTCTTTCTCTTTCTCTTCATCTTTGAAGGAATCTTTTGTTTAGACAATCCATCTATCTACCGTCCAATAATCCGTCTAATCGGTTTTTGGTTTCAGTCCACCAACGTTGGCCAGTTGACAGTATACGCACTTCTGAATGTAGTGTGCACGAAAATCTAGGTTAATTCTAACATGTTAACCTGAAAACATTGTTGAAGCCATAGAAAAGCGAAATTGACCAACAGTCTGCATATTTGGATGTTCAAGGTAGACCATGTCGAATGTAGGTCAACTCAGTATTTTGCTAGGTGTGATTAAATACATTACAATTGTCAGCCCCTTCTCTGTCATGTTGCTCAGATTTTAGTCCAATCATACAGGACGTTACGAGTAACAGATCTATTCAGTCAATTTGGTGGGGGAGTGTTAAGGTCAATCAGACAACCGGTTAACGGGCAAATAATTGGTGTTCACCAAAAGTCATACATCAGAATGATGAAGTCCACGTAGTAATTGTGGAGGTGCATATCTGTATTCAGCAGAAATCCCGGGTCAGGAGAATACTGGTTTGCTGGTCATGTTTATATACGGGCAAAGCCCAAATTATATCTAGCGGTTTGAGCAACAACGCTTAGCCTTCAATCTTCTGATCCCGATTTTGATACCTTAGGATGACTGATGATGCATCCGAAAGATCCAGTTTCTATGGGCGGCCAGACAGACTGTGTTTACGAAATTAAATGCGGTGATTGCAATGCCGACTACATAGGAGAGACAAACAGACAACTGAAAGTACGTGTTGCCGAACACAAGAGGCACACGAGGTTTCCTCCTAAGGACGCATATCAACTTCAGAAGCTAGAAAAGGATTCGGCCATCGCACTACATGCACTGTCAGAGAATCACAACGTAGATTTTGGTCAAGCTCGAGTGATTCACAGAGGTCTACCTTCTCACGCGGAGCGTTGCTCCGCTGAAGCCCTCACCATTTACACACAACACACTTGTGAGAATCACAATGATAACAAACCCCTATCTGCAGTGTGGCGTGCACGGATAAACAACACCAGACACAGACGAACTTTATCTACATCAGTCTTACTCCCACCTAATAGGCAAACGGTTCGACCAACCAATTCAGTGGCAGCGCAGATTGACCTAACCACGGCAAATCCCACGTGATCTCTGTTTCTTCGTTCGCGTGATTCCGATTACAACACTCTTGAGGAAGGCCACCCGAAGTGGTTGAAACGCACAGTATTACAACTTGCTCATAACGTTGTGTTATTCACAATCCACCTATCAATAACATGTTAAACTGTTTGACTTCATTCGTACAAAATTTGGGGCGGACATCTTAAAAATAACGTTTTTAACTACGTAAAAATTTTTGGAGCATTCTGGCGATCGTTTTACATAACCAACATGGGCTGTCTTTTGATAGTCGTGTAAACCTGAATGAAAGAGATCACGTTGGTCATTCCACGAGTAAAACGTTTCTTCTTGAACAGAGCAAACTATCACGGTGTCTGGTTTACGACATGCCATTTGATGAGGTTATAATGAATATGGTAATTTAACTTTGAAGTTCCGTCATGTACTTATTCACCTCACCCATCTCGTTCATAAAGCACCTGATTCTTATTGGACACTGGGCAAAATTCATGTAACTGCCCAAAATTCATTTAGATCTTCACCATGTTTTTGGCTTTAAATGCGGAAAAAACGAAGCAGTACTAACTTGTTGTCAGTTGTTTACAACTCTGTGGTGTCGATCAGCATTTTTACGGCATGTTACTCAAGGTCACAACAATCGCCGTTTAGAAACCGGAGAATTGGCTCACATAAAATAAATTCTGTTCACATTGATCGACACTTTGCGTAACCGGATAACTTTTCAGCTATCCCTTTCAAGCATCAGCGCTACACTCTTAGTTTGCTGCCTTCCGAGTTTATCAGTAATGTACTTTCTTATCACGACCACTAATTAAGATGCAACCTACACTATACACTTTGTGAAAGTGTCTACTTGTAAAAGTGTGAAAACCTGTGCTGTGTAAAGCAATAGTGAAGTGGCTTAACGTTCAACACGGTTCTGATTCATTGGCATAGATTAAAGTCTTCCTTTTCTGAAATAAAATGAACTTTTATGTAATTTTATGGGACAAAATTAAATAACGTTTGTAAAATTTGAATACTGAAGTCGTCCTAGTGTTTTGCGAACGCTTTTTTCATGGGGCGCAATTCAAACAAACGTTTTTAACTTTCTTTAAAAGCGCTTCTTATTTGTTTTCGTTTTTTTACCCGCTCCATGAAAAGCTTTTGAAAAAATATTCCGAAGGTCACTTAAGTTCGTTTTTTTGTAACGAAACTTGCTTTACTGATCAAATAAGCAAACAGTAGATTTTCCTTTTATATTCTTGACCTTTTCTGCTTTAGACATCTAAATATTTGGTCAGGACTTGAAGCAAAAGTTTGTTTGAGGAAAACGTTTGGTTGAAAATAAAACATCTTGTTGTTCTTGATCACTTGAATTTTTCAGGGTTAGACTGTTCAATGTTTACGATGTTCGCATGGAAGTAGAAGGTCACCGATTAGATTAATCGATTGATTCTGTCGGCATTAGCGACCAAATAAATCACAGTAAATATGGATGAACATTTGTAAACTTGATTCTAAGGCATGCGGCACAAAAGTAAGTAAGAAAACACTTCAGCCTTGAAGTACACAACTTTCTCAATTTACGAGTATATTCTTGCACTTAAAATGCAAAGACCTTGATATACTTATCCGGGGCTGAACTACTGAAATTGAACACATGATTACATGTTTATTTGTGCAACGCCACATAAAAACTGTTCGTTTGGTTTTCCTTTTTTTAAACCTCAAATGGATAACGCTTGTTTGATACAGTAACAGGATTAGCTCCCATTCTCAAACACTTAAAAAACTGTTCAAGTCTGAAGAAGTTAGCAGACATTGGAAAGTTGAAGTATATTTGCGGTTGCTTTGTGTTGTTGTGTCATGTTTCAGACGCCACTCCCCTGAAATAACTTGTTCAGAATATGTTACTAGCTACCTGATTTGTTTTAAGACACTTGGTATTAGGTTACCTGGAAAGTGACTGAAATAGATCGATAACCATCCAACAGATAATCTCTGACAGATGCATGATGTTACTCAAAAGATGACTGCCACAGCGTTCAGAAGGAATGATCTTTCATAAGATAACTTAATTCCCTGAGAAGATCAAACAAGAATGAATTACGAAATTCCTTCTGGTAAACTGACGTAGCAAATGGCTTTTGTATAATCTTGTGGTTATACCTGAATTTGTTTAGAGGTCAGAGTCAGTCAAAAAGTGAGGTATCCTAGACATATTGCCATCTGGTAATCAACTGAGCATGTTTTTTCAAACTATTTTGTGATTGTGGTATGCTCAAACGGTAAGCAGTTTCTTTGCCTTTTACTCTATTCATAAAACCTCCATTTTTCTATACTGTTTTACTATATATCAAAAAACCAAATGCAGGTATCTTTAATGATGATCTTTTAATTCCATTTTCTCGCAAGGAAAATGCAACTGCACTTATTTCAGCGTAAACATCGTGGAATTAAAGCATAGTTTTACAGTTGATGAAACTGTGATTGGACAGATTGATTTTCCGCCACGATGAATTTTCATGAATAATTTAAATGCGCATTTCAAAGCAATCGGCTTTTGTGGTTGATGATGAGGAACACGAAAAAAGTGAAATGATTGTGGCAGCAAAGTTTTAATGTCGTTTCGCATGAACTGAAATTCACTCACGGTGCAGTTCTTGATAAGCAAAAAAGCAATATATGTAAATTATGCTCAGGTTGGAATAAACTGTGAAGCTAAAATCAAAGTTGCGAGTATGAAGACGTGTGTGTGTGTGAACACCAACGGATTTCATTTGAATATGGGACAGTAGTTTGGTCATATGACGAGTTTTCCTACTGATGCCTACTGACAGGTTGTTGAGCAGAAAATGACTGACAAACTCTCGAAATATGATCGGCTGTCAATCAAAAAGATTATTTAAGTCGAAGACAGGTAGTGGGAAAATTAGTGAATTCTATAAAATTTATGAACAAGTATAAAGATCCAATAAAAATTATATATATTCTTATGAAAAGGACAGTGTATATCAATCACGTGAGCGCCACAAGTGTAATTAGACGGTGCATTCGAAATCAGAATTCAACAGCATAGGGTCGATGGCCTGAATCTCTTCCGCAAGACACTGAAATCTTCAAAATAAAAAATTAAGATCTTCAGTTTTAAATCATAGTTTTGGTAGAGTCATACGTATTTGTAATATTTTGTGTATACCTTTTTTTTCTGCGTTCGCAGTTTGTTGTTTTGGGACAAACGATGCCAATGCTGGTGCGCAGATGAATCTTGTTGAGAGAACACTAGTAGGTCGAACCTTCCGTAAATCCGTCATATGACCATTAGGAACCTGGGACATATCATTGTTCTGTGAGGTACGATATTTTCTTATCATCATTCTGACTAAAAATTGGATTGAAGGATGGCAGATTCACGCATTTTGTATTGACTAAACATTGCCAAATTTCAAACAAATTGACTCGGTTTCAAAAACAAACGACCAGAGAGGAAGGTGGTCAGATCATGGTTTGAGACAGATTAGCAAGTCCAGATGAGAGTCATGTTAACGAATAGTTGTTTTTCATCACACAGTTAGCTAGAGTCGCTTCATAAAGCAGCAAGGATCTTCAAATAAAATGAAGTATTTGACTTCTAGAAATGCAAACTAAACCAACAAAAGTACCAGTGATCAGGAGCTGTCTAGCTAATATTGACACTAGCCGTTTGCTTGTTTCAGACGCATAGCTGTTATTCAATCTCACTGAGTTTTGCATCTATTTGGACGAAGGTCCCTATGGAAATCTATTATAACAGATCCGCCTCCATCTATCTCATATTTAGAGCCTGAGGTTTTTCACTGGTCTTAGGTTCGGTTGACAACCATGTGGGTGTTTCATTGAGTTGTATGTTGTTTGTCTGGACTGTAAGAATCCTCGTACTTCTTAAACTGGTACTGCTTCCACAGCCTATCATATTGTCCCACCCTTATCAAAAGAGTAGATTCAATTATTTTCCACTTGCCGTTTTATCAACCAGCTTCCTCCAAACAAAAGTATCGTCAGAAATTATAACCAAGCAGCACAACAAGGTGCTAGATAGGGTTAATATTGCATCCGTTGGTGAATGACATTCGTACGAAACGTAACCCTGCTTAGCCTAACAAGGAAGTTGCCTATCACGAAACAATATTTTGACGTTATATGTATTCCTTGTTATTGATTCTCACTCGAAAATTGCGCTGCATAAATGACTTGTGACAATACGCTGACAGCGGTTGTTTCAATTTGCTCAAAAACGACCAACTAGTAAACTATTATCAAACAAACTATTTCGAACAAACATAAAAAAATCGTTAAACGTTTTTCACTGCAGAACTCAAGGGTCAAGTGGTGACATCCTAGTCGAAAAATAAATCAACTCGACTTAGTTAGTCAAACGTTCCCAAAAACGATGTCCGTTTCTTTTCAAGAGGCTAACGTGCACGCCACTCTACTCTGGTTGAGGTCAGACTGACAGTATTGAAACAAATTCGGTGGAAATTTATTGGTACCCTCATTCACATTCGAACAAGTGAATGATAGATTTCGCAATCACAGGTTTACATGAAGTTTAACAATCTTTCCAGCGGTTAGAAGGATATATATGAAAGCCGTTATTCGCACGGCGAAGGAGTTTACATCTGCTTTTCCTTAGTTGTGGTTCGTTGGCATTACACATGTCGCGAAATCGAACTCGTGGTATTTGAATAGCTAACAGAATGTCCTCTGAGGGGTACACAAAACTAATATGTTGCCATGACTGAGGTTTTTAAAAAGTGTATAAGCGTCTTTCCCAAATTACCGCAGTGTTTTTTCTCAGGGCAGGAATCGACCTGTAATTTGTGGTCGACCTTTAACCTTGTAAGCAGGAAACAATGTCAAAGAAGAGTTTTACAAGTACCGTTTTTTTCATTTTAGAGTAAAGATTCGAAAGGCGTCGCTGCCGCTAGAAGAATTTGTGTCAAAAATGAATTGGTTGAATTAGGAACCCCACTTAACTAAGCAGAATTCAATATGTCGCAGGCAGAATACAATTTTCTTGCACGGAGATACCATTAAGTCAGCTATGGTAGGTCAAACTCAGACTTAGTCCTTGAGGCAATTCGTCGCTGAACGTTGCTTATTTATCGTCCAGGTGAGATGAAAGTTGCTCTAATCCGATGCAAAATACCGGCCCAAAGTTTGTTAGAAAGCGAGCATGGTTTAAAATAGTTTAACCATGGGAAAAGCAAACAGTATACCTGTTCCAATCGGTATGGAAAATAAAAATGTCCGAATGGATGGAATTCATATGAACCCAACCCTGGATACCTGAAAGTATAGATATTCTTCAAGATAGTTTAATATCCATTAAACAAAGAAAGAAACTGCTTGAATAACGTTTTATGGCTTACTGACATTTTCTCTAACATCGAACCACCCCAGAGATATTACTTAGTAATTACTTTCACTCCTCATGTTTTACTGTTCATCTCAGTTCTGAGTTCAGTTTAACAATGGTAGTTGAGAGCTCCTCAATTTTGTTCGTCGTTCTTTTGTTTCTATTGACGCTTGAAAAGCCTGACAGTATTCAACATTAAAGGCAATATTGGTGTTGCACGGCAAAAAAATACTGGAATAGATAACGCGATTAGCTTTTTGTTTACCTTCTATCTTCCTATCAGAGCCGTTTATATATATACTCTTGCCATTGAACCAGACTTTTAATCACCCAGCACTAGGAGAGCAGTTTTAAAATTAACTCAGTATGCCATAACGTAGTGACACTCGACATGTACTGCGTTTAAAGGAAGTTACAGTAAGAACGGTTCCGACAGAAAGTAATTCATATAAAGATCGCATGTTCACCTTGACATCGCTTAGAGAAATCTTGATAACTATGTAGCACATAACCCCGTTAAAGTGTTTTCCTAGCAACAGGGAAAACCTCCGCCGAACAATTCTTGTTTCGTTCACCAAGTTTAAGCCTAGGTAGTATAATGCAGAAGATGAGGGTGGTTAAACATTTCCAGCAAATCATTTTCAACTGCTTGGCCAAATTCGAATGAGATAACATTATGCAACAACAGAAAAACGTAGCTTTATTTCTCCAAAACGACAGCATGACAGTCATGCATCATCTTATGGAAACCTGAAACAAATATTCATCGCTTTTTGTGAGGAAACGTATCAGTAAAATTTGGTTGCTATCTGGAATAAGGGGTAAAAACCCGCCAAAGAATAAACTACAGCAACTAAATTCTAATTTTGTCACTTTGTGATATTTATGCGTTTAAGTGCAAGATGTCTCAAGTAATTCCTAGTTCAACGTTGAAGGTTGTCATAGTCACGTGTTGGTAGTGTTGAGTACCTTCCTGTGTCCGTGTTCGCATTTTCCAAACGGTTTGTATACTAATCTCTTAAAGTCTATCGTTACTCACCTCCAATAATAGACACACAACTTCAGTTGTGGCTTACATTGGAGAGGTTGGATTGGGCTCCTTGACAAAACGCGCAACTAGGTAATCAAAGTATTTTTATTAGCGGATTCTCTTGATTTCGCTGGTACAAAATTGACAGGAGTATCTAACAGTTTTTCATACATTTGAAAGTGGCTAATATTTTCTGGGTTCCTTGACTGGGTATGGACGCTGAAAACGAGTATCCATTGCTAATAAAAGATAACCAGACAACATCAAAACCTCTTTGTTGGAATGTGACTAAACCGGTTCGGTGGTAATCCCGGTTCTGAATTCCGTGTCATCGCTGATTCTGCTGCATTCAGCATATGCAGACGTATAAGGTAGTGTCTTCTACGTTGCTCATCCCAAGAAAGACTGGTTTGTTGGTACTGTGGGAATTCTGCAGTAAGTTCAGACCTTGAAGAGATCCTCCAAATACCACCGCCCATCACAACTCCCATTGTTAGTTGGTTTGAGACTCACACCAGAGTGATCACGGTGGTCACTAAGAGAATTCCATCTATTTTAACTTGATCCTTGTTATAGGTAAGACAGATTATCTGGTCACTCTGGAAACACACCTAATCACCCTATGTTATTGGTGTTAATACCTCTTTTGTTCTCTAACTGATTTCGTTGGTACCCAGTAAAAAATCTCTGGGTTACTGACCAAAGCGTTTAGGTCGCATGAGCTTGATCGGAGTCCAACTTCCCGTTTTGGCATGGATATATACCAATGATAAACTCCAAGAGGATCGAAGCTCAACAAAATAGACTGATTTGGAAGTCCGTCTGTGTACAAAAGTTACAATCAGCTGGGAACGATATGCGGTTTAAATGAGTCGATGAACCAACAGTTGGTCAGCGATCTCATTTTGTTTGATCAGTACGGTTCGTAATCGCCGTCTGGTAACCAGTAGATAAAATTTGCAGCAGAAGCATGAGTACAATATTCCTGGAAAGTAGCAAAATATTCCACTTGATACAATTTACTGTGCTGATGGTTTGCTTTTATGCCTTATCAAAAGCAGTACGAATCTTCCGGCAGAAGAACGTAAAATTTGAAACTGGCCAAGAGTATAGCGTAAACCTTTTGCATCTCATCCGTTATTACAGCCAGATTGATGCAGTCCATAGGTAGCGAGCAGGCGTGGCAAAAATATTGCAGAATGCCTACGTCAAAATGATCGACACCCAAAAACAGACTTGCAGATGACGCGAAACGAGGTTGATAAGGAGAATCAAGTAATGAGGTCAAGCGATAGTGAGCATTTAAGTGAAGGACGGAGTAAACGTTTGTAAGCAATTTCAAAGTGGATTACAAAGAGCAACTGTTAGAGCGGTATATAGTAGGAAACAGAGTGAAAACGTTAAACCCATGAGGTTTCTAGAGAATGGGACAAACTTGCCAGTGAAGGGACAAATTTATAACCATTTGTTTCTGGACATACAGCACTGTGTTCGTTGGACAAATGATAACGCCCTCAGAAAACCTTAGAGCCTGCGTTGTTCTAAGGCGATATATGACTTGAAATCCGTTATCGCCA
The DNA here is from genome assembly GCA_013368495.1 of Paragonimus heterotremus. NCBI lineage: Eukaryota > Metazoa > Platyhelminthes > Trematoda > Plagiorchiida > Troglotrematidae > Paragonimus > Paragonimus heterotremus. The sequence goes on along the minus strand of LUCH01000044.1, from coordinate 135,948 downwards.
CAGACTCCATGGCTCGTCTCGTGTAAGTGCTAAGTGATTGCACTTTGAGCGATGCCAGTTCCGTGGGTACCTAACCATTTGAGAGTGAGTTCATTAAAGCGCTTCCCCAGTTGCCTCGATATGCTATCAGCTTACTTACATTCACAAGTACAATTGAAACTGCCTATAGCGTTTCATTGGTTGGTCAGGGTGACTGGTTTCTTCCTGGCTGAGGTCGGTAGATGCGTAGCTTCCTCAATGAACACGACCTTCGCGACGTTGTGTGTCCGTCTGGCTGCGGCTGCAAGTCCTCGTCTGCATAACAACTGAAATGTGATCTACTCTAAAGGGTAAACGGAGGTGAAGGTTTTTCAGTGGATAAACACTATAGGTTTTAGTCCTGCTGACTCAACAATTTTCTCGATAAACTGAGGTAGATGACCGTTTTCACCCAGTGTATCACGAAGAAATTTTTTTTTAGTCTCGTCAAGTCTACGATAGAAACCGAAAGTGACGATCAAATTGTAGTGCTTGACGTTATGCAACATAGAAGTATGAGTGGCCTCTGTGCAGAAGCAAACACCACAAAAAAAACTTGGTCTGGACAATATTCACATCTTAAAAGTTTTGCCCAACTTCCTTAAAAAAGGGCTTGCTTCGTACTCGGTTTTAGAGAGCTTGTTAGATTGTCATTGTTATGAGCGAACCAGAAACACTGTATAATTTGTCCTGATGTTATCGAAGCTTATTCTATCTTCACCAAATAAATCACTGAAGCAAGAGTTCGCAGACGTTTATGTGTTACTTTATTTATTCGTAGGGCTGTTACTTTAGCGCCCAATCGTTGATAACATCTAATTATTAACAGTTACGTATAAACACATAAACAGCCAAGCAAATGAGACAACGCGAAATTTATAGTGCATGTGTGACCCACGAACTGTTAGCCATCGCAATGAATAATACTCGACACGGGACACACCAAGACATATACGGGACAAATTGTTTGGATATTTTCTAATTTTTTTAACTACACATAATTGAATGCGTGTGCTGCTTGACTGATCAAACTGATAGGAACAAAAAGCCTATCTTGAAAACGGTGGCGAAACCCAGAAAGTCTATATCAAAACAGATAGCTGACCACAGCTGATGAAGTCTGAGGAAGAAAATGAGGTCAGCTGACATGAGACAAGTAGTCAATCTTTCAAAAAAGACTGCAGTGTATACAACCAAAAAAGATTACGTATGGCTCTGTGACTGTCTTAATAGTCAGTATTATTGCATTAACATTTTCTATCAGTGGTGCTGATACTTTTACTCCCTCCTGTCCATTCTTAGGCTCTGACGTTTAGTTTATAGTTATTTGTGGCTAGTGGACGTGGTGACTGCGATCGCAGAGATTAGTTTAAATGCTGTCGTGATTGGCTGTGGGGTGTTTCTTGCCAGGAAGACCAACAAGCGGAACAAAACTGTTTGCTTCCTGAAGTAGCTAGTAGGGTGTGTAATTAGGAAACCGTGTGTTTGTATGTTTATACATATATATATATATATATTTAAATTCCTTGCGTGTTACAGTTTGTGCTGAGGAACCCATGCCAGAGCAGGTCGTTGTTTTGCGCAAAAACAGAAAATAAAAATTACTGTCAATTGCTCGACCTAGAAAAGGAATACAAATCATTATATATCGGTGTAAACTACCTCGCTTGCCTAAGCTTAGTTCCCTGTGCAGTCAAGGACGTGAGATACGTTCAAACACGTAAGAGTTACACAGGAATGTGATGATCTACGAATCTGAAATGAGGCGGAAAAAATGCTTAACTTGAACGGCTAGCTACAATCAGCGTTGAACGGTATTCAACCTGTCTTGTCAGAAATTCTAACACCCTACTATATTGATTTTTGGAAGAAACTCAGTGTGGCTATCGATATTCAAGGGAAGCGCTAAGTTTGCGGAAGGGGGAAAATTGTCTCACTTGCCCAATTGAATACGCTTACCTTTGAAACAAGTCGACAGTCACCTTCTAACAAGTTCAAGAATGTTTTTCGTAAAAACTAAAATCAGAACACAAACAAAACAGCTGATCAGGTTCATTTTCAACTGACAACCTACATATGAGAAAAGGTTGACCAGCGAAATGGTGTTTTTCTGTTTCCAACAACAAGGACAACTAGAAATAAGGTAGGAGGGTAGCAATCAAGAAATCAGAACAACTCCAACTTGCTCTTGAGAATTTTTTGAGCAAAAGCCTTTTGGTGCTCTTCTAGTGTTTACTAAAGTAAACAAACAAGTCAGAAATTGGTTTGAAGTAATCGAATTAGATAATTAAACATATGTGGTGGCCATCGGCAGTTTTTGGTTAACCAGTTGAAATCTGAGTTTGATCAACTCGAACAAATCGTTCCTATCAATAGTGACCGCCTACTGCCGGAAGGTATCATAAAATGTATAAGGAATATTTATCATCCAGGACTATGCTACTAAATTCGCACATAGCCGTATGTTGTTCAGTTATTGTGTTCGATCTACCTGTAGGCAGTTTTTCTTTGCTAGTCTATGAGAAAAAGCACGACAGAAATAAACTTTCAAAGTTTTCTAAACGTAAATTATCCCGTTATCTCAAAAGAGGGACCTTAAGTAACACAATTCCCAGCCTTATGTACACACTCCAGTCGTGTCCGTTGCAGAGTATTCGAACGATACGAAGCGAATGTCGCTGCAACAATTCAGTGCAGTTAGGACAACTCTTGGTTGAGGCAACTGAACCCATCCACAACCATTGGTCGGAGCCCAAAGACACTGGGAACGAAGGTGGACGGGTATTATTACGTACAACATGCATGTCTTAGAAAACTGTGATGCTCATTTTTCAGCACTGCCTGGTCTAGACCGGTAGAGAGCCAAGGAATCACTCACTTAATTCTCTAATCAAATAGTCGCTGGCCTATGTTGTCTGGCCGATTAACGTGCGTAGTCTCATAAGGTGAGTTCGGATTATTAATTATAATCTTCTCAGTAGACCAAATAACGGGACAGAATCATGCAGCATGACCTGCAGCCAGCTTACGATTGTCTATTGAGATCATATACCACTCTGGCAGATCTGAGTGGAGATAACCGAATACTGTCACAAAATCCAACTTATCCGCTAGTTACATTTTCTCAGGTGGTCTTCAAAGTAATGTTAAATCCAGTTCAGTTGTTCGAAATTATCCAGTTTGCTGTTATTCTCATAAAGAATGGAGGTCTCAATAGAAAAATACATGTTGCCTGTGCCTTTCTCATTCGATGGAGTAGTAACAGCTGCTATAGGCAGTGAAACTGCTACCTGGTAATGTTTTTACACTAAGGCGGTTTTACTCTTCAATAAACCGAGCAAGCTTTAATACCTCTATTCCCGGCGGAACCTATTAATAATGGATATTAACTAATTCTCTTTTGAAGGGAGTATGAAACGGTAACCTGTCCATCCCTGGTACGACGGCGTTTCAGAGTGGTACGAAAAGCAGTGGAGAACGTGATTTAGCCGTCTAACTAGGTTTCGCCTAGAGATACCTACAATATTGATGTTGTGATGTTACTACATCTTCTGGCATCACTGTAGGATTTGATGGTTGTCATTCGAACTTTCACTCGTCTAACGGGTATGAGTTACAGATTTCCCCTTACGCGTAGGGATGTCGATGCGGTTTTACATAATGCTCTAAGTGGAACATCATTTTCGGGTTGTACCCAAACCTCGCTACTGGGAGAATTTATTCGTCTAAAATAGGTTTCATAAAAACTGCAAAATGTTGCACCAAGGGGTGACCTTTCGAATTGATAACGTAAACTTGACCATGTCAGTATAAATAGTGAAGTCAGAAGACCGTTTTTGCAAGATGGTAGTACCATTTTTTATGTCCTCTGCAGTTGCTACACATAACAGCAATGAACATCAAACATTTTCAAGCGAATTAAGTTGATATATCAAGTCAGTGTATACACCAATCTGTCATTGATCAAAACCATGGCAGACGGAGGTTCGAGGTTAACATCTTTTGCACACAGAGGACTGGCTTGCTACGCATGGCAAGCAGAGCCTCGAGTAACTTGAGGATGACGAGCTTGTGATGACGTATCAACACACGGAGAGCGTTTGTCGGGTCGACCACACGTCCGGTCTCCAGCAGATGTCTGGTGATCAAAGAGGGTGGCTTGTGTTGTTTGATAGGGTCGCGTCGAGTCATGCCACACATCAAGTTCCTTCAGTCTGAGGAGCAGGGATCGATCAGTTCTGCCAATGTAAACGTCACCGCAACTGGGTGTGAACTGGTAGACAATGTGGTGTGGACAGCTCTGGAATCGGAGTCCCAAAGGGAGGATGTATGAGTGACTTGGTGCGATTGAGAAGACACAGTGTAGTTGCATTGTTGGATGATCTGTGTCATTATGGCTAAAGAAGATAACAGCAGGCAAGTAGAAAGAGCGCCACTTTGCCTTGATTACGGTCTTAATGACAGGGATGATACGGTAGGCAGTTTGAAAATCATAGTTTGTATAACAGAAGTTAAAAAAATTAATTTAAATCAGCTAGCTATAGCAAAGGTGACAACATCGAAAAATTTCGACCCAGTGGCCTATTGCACAGTAAGTTCCGCAAAGAATAAACACGGTTTAGTAATGTTAAGTGGCATGGCTTTATCATTACAGTTAGCCTAGGTTATTACTGACAGGTTAACGTTCAGGAGACTTCCAAGGTCGTTAATAACCTTGTTCGAATAACGTATCCTCGAAATGGTAAAATGCGAGATAAGTTGAATTTAGAACTAAATGCATGACTACATGGTAATATTCGGCAGGCAACAAGGGCTAACTACAGCAGACTGAACTTTCGTTTGTTGAGTGTTATGTGAGTCATTCGTACCAAGGCCGGTATAACACAGAATCGGATTTTCTATCAAAGCTGCAAATACAATCCTTAACTTTCCTACACAGAAGTGGAGGCAGAAACAAAAATCACGGTTTCCACTTCACAACTCCAATGTCCTGCAGGATTTACCGACAGAGATGTACTGGCGCCTGATGGTAAGCAGTTAGTGATTGTGCACAATTTTTGAACACCTGAGTGCAATTTAATGAAATGACCCAAAAGTTCGGTGTTACAAGTACGAGCCGAACTACAGAACGAACCAAATGATAATTCATCCGGTCAGACCTGGTATCACTCGTCGTCTCGAAAGACTGCACCGAGGAACTAGAAAGCCGCTTACAGTATTTTCTGACGATCGTTTGTAACTGGTTTTTTGCGAAATGCTTGGTAGCAGTTCACAATCACGTCTATATCCAGGGATGAAAGCAGAGATGACTCAAGAAACTATGGACCAATAACGTTACATACAAACGTCTCCAACTCAATGAGGAATCTCATAAATAACCTCCCTTAGGCCAAGCTAGCTGGCCTTAGCCCGTCGGAGCAGCATGGTTTTTGTAAGCGATATTGTTGTGTCACGAACTTGCTGATCACTCGTGATGTTTGTGCAAATGTTGTTGATGTAAGACGGACCATTTGTAAGGTTTATCCTGACTTCTCCAAAGCCTTTAACATGGTTAAAACCACATCTTGCTACGAGAACTCCTGAATTCTGACCACGATAAGCACTTACTCATGTGGTTTGAGCATTGCCTAACTGAAGGTAGATTCGTTGTTGAGGTGAATTGAGAGATATCAGAATGATCCCCTGTCAAATGCGGCGTTCCGTAAGAATCTACTTCCGGAGTCTTTTTGTTCAGTCTTTTCGTTCTTGAATTATCTATCATTGTCAACTTGTCGACGTTGTGCTACACCAAGAATACAAACTTCTGGCAGGTTTTAAAGTGACTCATTTACAGAATGATTTATCCGTAAAAAATGATTTGCCGTTATGGACCAACAAATGAAAAGTCATGGACATTCCTTTTTATGATTATGCCGACCAATGCTCTGATGACAGCCATTCTCATAGGAGTACTTAGGAGGGATCAAAGAATCGTAGCAACACAGACCTCGAATCCCCAAAAGGCGCATCCTTTCCCATCAAATAAAGAGTGATTGCCTAGGAAGACACATGTTGAAAGTAGCCCGTGAAGTGAGCAAGTTATGCCTTCGACAGAACTGCTCCAGAACGAGGGTTGTTTTACACTGGATTACATTGCAAACTTATGTAATTATGGCTGAACAGGTTGGCGATTTTAAAATTTTGCTGGACTATCACACACGTGAGAGGTTATCTGTAGTACAAGTTTACTAGCCACTGTTTTATTTGTGATACACGGGTCACTGAATGCGCATATAAGACAGAATGTTGTTATAACGTGTTTCAGTGTACGTTGCCGAAGTGACAGCATGTTACCAACTTCATTGAAGTCTTCTTTTATTTACTCCTACTCACTTTTTCATTACGTTTATAAACCGTCCAACATAGCTTTCTTTAAAAAAAAACCTGAAGACAGGAACGCGCAGGCGAAGATCTTTCGAAATCCTTTACCAACTTATGAACTTATGACCATGTGTCGTTTGAATCGTACTGTTCAACTGATACGAAGATTCAAATCAGTTTTGTAATCAACTCGAACAGAACAGGTCGACCATTCACAGCATTCACAGCTGCACTTATTGGAAGTGTTCTGAACTGTCATGTGGGAAGCAAATGAAAACTGTCCAGAGTTTTTGTACCCACCTCCTTGAAACTTTCCTATGTTCTGAAGGCTTTGCTTTGTGCACACTGCATTGTGGTGTGTATGTATATGCGCAAAAGCACTCCTGAAAGACTCTTTGTCTTATTCTCAGGTGAGTTATATTGATGGCTAGATAATAATTTATCTTTCACTTTAGCCGTATGAATTTTGAGTAACCTGATTATCCACTGCCTTTCCTTTAGTAGCTAATTACTCTGCGACCAGCACGGCTGATCGATGATCGTACGCTTTTCCCCTCTCGACGTTCGTTGATTCTAAACAAACAACAGTAACCCGGTCAACTTTCGTTGTATCCCTGTAATCCTATTCGTTGAATTCAACGTTAACTTTAAACGCGCATCGTGTAAAAATATTGAACACGTTGAATGATTTAATGCATACACTACTGTTTTAGTCTGGCGACATATACCTAGGGCATCTATGTTGATGATAAGGATCTTGGTTGTATAACCTTGACTGACAAGCCGGAGAACTGGAGTTGATAGCACAATATTTTGGTGTATCACGTGAGCCGACAGTCGGCCCTCAGAAATGGTTGCATGATCAGCTGACTCGTGTTTCGATGCTTAATGCTTTAGTCGTTGTAATCAACTAGATGTCGGAAGAGTCCGTATAAAATCATATGTTAATGAGCTTTAAGTCAATTTACTGAACAATGAAGTTCTTATGGCGATTGCGCTATCAGAGAGTAACACTAGTGTCGCCGTCTAACTGTAGTTATTTTCTACGAGTTAAAAATCGAACTGACATATTTAGACCATTTACTGATCGGTGAGTGAACTTCATTAACTATCCCATGCATACCTCAGAAACAATTAGGTCAGCATACTGCAAGCGTGTCCGTGCATGTAAATGATGTTCGAACAGGCATGTACTGTTTGTCAGAATGAAAACTGAAAGCTATCCAAAAGTATACCCTGTGAGGAGAGGACTAACATCGGCAAGTATATTCATGAATACTGTAATATTTAAAATGTGGCCAGTTAAATAATTTCTTAATACTCCACTATCACTGTTATGTAAAGAAAAGACAGTAAACGGGTCATAATAAACAGTGAGCTTTACCGTAACCGGAACATACATTTTTGCATTACCTCCTTTTCCAATGTCAGTTTATCATGCACTAACAAGAATTGTACATTTAAAACAACAGTTAGTAATCATTGGGAGAAATATCTTACAGAATAAAACAGAAGGCGTTGATGTGGTGGTTATTGCAACCCACTTCTGTATTAAAAGCGAAGCACAATATGAGTCTTTATTAGGTAATTCCTTGGTTAAGCCATAACGAGAGGGTTGAAACGTTGCGAAACCAATAACTCTTTTGGTTTTTAACTCGTTGTGGCTTAACCAAGGAATTACTTAATAGTGGGCATCAGCACAACGCACAATATTTTTTCCCTTATCCGTTCCGTTCACGGTTCGGAAGTACTAACAATATGAGTCTGTTGTAAAATTGTTAATTTAGTTAGGAACTTCACCGGAAGGCTCGGTTGTTTGTCAAATTGTCATAGTTTGACCAATCTCTTTTGATGTAAGTCAAGTTCGCACGCAATCTTGTGTCACGTTATAGTAACTAAGGCAACAGGTGTAAAAGTTCAAAATGAAAAATGGTTAATCGCGGTCTTCTTCACTCTTGTTGGCTAGAATCCGTTTCTTCCTTTGTTTATGGCCAGCACATTCCCCACGCATAGATCCGGTCTTCCCTGTATGTATACTTGAAACCTAGACGTTCTCACTGTCATACAATCTCTCTTTACTCTCAGCTCGTCGTGTTATCTTACGGGCCGTCATATTCCACTCGTATTAGTTCACAGTCTAAGTCCAAGATGTGCCAGCATCCAAAGAACCGTTTCAGTCAATGTAGGATGGAGTGTTAGCTAAGTAATGGTCAAATACTGCATATCGCCTATTCTCGGTGAACTGGCGATTCGGTTGAATAAGTACAATATGAACTGAAGGATGTTACATTTTTAATTTTTAAACCATTCGACGTCTACGGAAACCGATGTTATTAGCCCGGCATGTCTGCTTGAACATAACGCAACAACCTGCTACGATTGCACAAACCTGCTACAGGTATATTTCGTAGCGTTTGTACTCAAGTCGGTTCTTATGAAAGTGAACAGCCTACAGTCAAATGCCTATCATTAGCATCTGTTGGCTTATTACGTACGGAATTTGTAGTCGGCTCAGTACCACTGAAACCTACACCGAAAGACGGAATGGACATAATTATTTGTCTCTGAAAATTTCGAAATCATAGGTTGCAAAAGGAATAGATTCGATCATCTTAGGCTTACTCACATAGCCAAACAGCAAGAATGGACGCTTGCGCATTTTTGACGTCCTGAAACCAGTATCAAGTTATTATAAACCAACTTTTCCATCCACAAGAAAATTATTATTTCAGAAGTTGGAACTCTCTCTCTCCATATAAACGACATCCCGACTCCTCAAAGCCTAATGGGTTATTGTTGTTTGTCGCCTTGGTAATGACGGTCAACATGTCCTTTTAGTTCACAATTGTCGACAAGCTGCGCAAACCTAAATGGGTGACCACGAGGTCCTTATTAGCAGGATCAGAAAGGCTTTGCGCAACATTAACAAAAGGAAGACAGCGTGGGGCTACAAGATTTTATATGAATGGTACAAAAAACATGGCACACGCATGAAAATCAGGTAGAATAAAGCCTTTGACGTGAAAACATCGATAAAACTGACTTTCCCTTTTGCGATAAAGACGTGACTTTCTACATTGTGCAGATAAGCTGGATTCTGGTAATTGAACAGAACGGTATTCAGAGATTTCTATTCCAGGTTTTGCTGTACTGTAGTGTTACGGGCGTAAAATGTATGATATAGGGATACAAAAATACACATCTCTGTTTTCTCTCGAAAAACGGTTATCGGTAACAGCGAATAAAAAAACAATCTGATAGGAATAGCAACGTATTAAGCGAAATATTGGCTACAGAGTCTAGATAAATAATGACAAAGAAACGATACAACAATGTGATTGTACTGAACAATCGTATTTCACATACAACGGTTAATTTCAACAACATACATACATAATTTTTAATATCGAGTGCAACATTCAACATGCAACCTATCGATCTTGGAGGCCAAAATTTTACAAATTATTTCTTGACAAACAAACCATCGATGAAATCTCCAGAAAGTGTTACTAAAGACTGTAAAAGAAGGAGAACGTATAGTTCACTTTTTAGCCGTCAGATGTCTTGAAAGTAAACTTTCAACGCAGTGTATTAATCGGAAAGGCTCAGCTGACCTGTATTTTGACTGTATCATACTTCAAAAGGTGTGATCTAGGTCTACCAACGTCATCAGTAGAAGTGTTTAGAATAAGAAAAACACACGCAGTGTATCCAAATATTTAGAAACCGAAGAGTATTCTTCAATGGTTAAGTGGTTTTAAGTCGCCCGGCAGGTTCCATTTTTTGACCACTATCGGTTAAAACAAACTTTAGGTGGGATTCGGGGCCAAATCCCTCTTTGAAGACTCCAGCCCCTGTGAAACAAGATCTTACACTGATAACAGTAATCCAGTAATCATTAATTAGTCATCAATTATCAATCAATGCCTTCATATATATCATGTTACCTTTTCTAAAAACTGAGTAGGGGAGTGAATATTACTTAGTTCAAAGTTAAGTCGACAAAATGTGAACACTCAGTGACACGTGACGATTTGTAATATAATGGGGCTTTTGCTTCCTGTTGAATTTTGAACAGTGTCCGTCTCTTGTTATCCCTGTGAGTAGTGTTTATACAGTAGTTTGCACCATCAGTCAGCCAACACTTATTTCGGCCAAAGTGTACTATTTCAGGGCTTGATTAGTCGCTTCATAGTTTGAGTCATAACTGCTTAAAATTGAAGACGTTATAGGTTTCGGAACGTTTTCGCTTCATCAGCGAAACACTCGCTAGCAATTTAACTCGGAAAAATTGCAGAACTTATGCTTCATATAGCACAGTTCTCAAAGAAAGGTGTTGGTAGTTTTGGCATATATTATGCCTGTGATTTCCATCAGTAATTCAGTTGAGCTAATGGATCAGGTGAAGCAACAACAGTTGAGCTTAATCATCTCCTATGCCGTACAGTTCGTCGAACGTTTCCAGTAAACAATCTTCGCTCATGGTTTACTACCCGTCCAATTATGGCACATATCTGAAGGAAAAATTGGCTGTCCGCTCATAAAGTATGCTCATGTAGTCATCTGTTTGCTGTTGTACTGCAGAATACATTGTAGATACGGCGAGCTAGTTGCTGAAAGGAATATGAGAGCATACCCCAACCTGAATAGGAGGTTGTGTATGGGAATCTATAACAAGAACGATCGTCACTCATCCGAGAATTAAGAAAGATGCAGCTAAATCAACCGGTCTCTCACAAATATCTCTTCACCCGACGATGGTTAATCTAATCTCGTTATCTGGCAAAAGCTGGAGCGTTCGCAGTCTATCACGCAATTCGAAGCTGCGCGTTCAAAAGGAGTTCATCTATATCCATAGCCTCCCATGACCAGCGACCAACTTATCTTGGCCTCCTGTTCACAATCACGTGGTTTGACCTAACCGTGGATTACGCAATTAAAAATTAGAGCGCGTACTATTAGAATATTAAGAGACATATTGTGTACTAGGTAGCATGTACTTAGTTGCTGATCTCATTGGGAGTTCTCAGAAACACGAGTTAAGTATTATATTTTCCTGGAGAAACTACGGGTTACTTCCGCTATTATGTGCACGTAAACTATTCGGGATTATATGTGTGATAGCACTGCTACCCTTTCTTACCAGAGATCATGCCATAATAGAGATAAATTTAAACGTTCCGATCGGTTCATCGTCCGTGTTGTATTCCCTATCAACACAGTTTTACCAATAGACTTTCCGAGTGTTTATAGAGACCTTTTTTTTTAATACTGTCGTGAGATTGCAGCCAATATGATATTAGTTCAAAATAACATGTACAACAATATGTGAGTCATGTTTCAACTTCCAGGATGGCCGTTCATTGTTAATGGGCTTCACACCTCATCTCATATGTTCTTAAATGCGTGCATCTAGCTGGCGGACGGTCTGCTCGACGTAAGATGTATGAAAATATTTGCCTCTAACTTAACGCACGATCGGACTCCTCCGGAACAAGCCGCCTCTTCTCGGGGCGGAAATACTTCCGCCCTATCGTATTTCTGGTCCTAAAACCACTCTGATGTTGTTCAGGTTGCGTAATCATCCGAGGTTTTCCGACACAGTCCTTCTGCACGGAATACCAGTAGTCAACACGAATTTCCTGTGGAACTGAATTGCTTTATCTACCTTCTCTATGTAAGCGGCTGTTATGAGTTAAAGGAAAGGTACTGACTGAAATGTTTACCTTTTCTACATGCCTGTATGTCTAGCACACCATCTGTTTTTCTATGCTTTCTGATTTTACCTCGTTGTGGTTTAACTAAGGAAGCACTCAATAGGAATCACGAGTACAACGCACAATATATTTTTCCACGCCCGTTCTGTTTAGTGTTCGGAAAAAACAACTTTTATATACACGCCCGATAAGCTTACGCTTTTTCACAACTCACAACAGGCAGATGGATCCTGAGTCTGTGATGAGAAAGGTGGCGAATTTGGGGATTTTTGGAGTTGATGCCTCCAGAGCTATTGGAGAGAGTGAACTGGAACTTGTCGCCAGCCAGTGATCTTTGGCGATATATGCAAAGATTATTTTTCACGGTAAGGTTTCAAGGCTAACTCATCAGGTAAGGAAGTCATTTTGCTATCTTTATACGACAAAATTTATAGGTATAACATTAAAAAAACTACACAGACGTTTGTGAACGGTAGACATGCAGACACTGAACGTGGTTATTTAAACCACATTTAACAGTTTTGACCCGTAATATATCAGAAGTGTGTAGCTGGGCTGCACTGAACCATTCGTCCTAATATCTTGGTCTTGTTCAGCTGTTCTTTGTAACTTTAGATAGATGGATTCTGCTTTGAATGGAAATAGCTTAAATCACATTACATCACTGACAATAAATAATTTACTAGAAGCCAGTTGAAAACGAAATCTTGGGGCACGGATATTACTGACAATATGTACTACTGAATTCAATCACTAGCAAGTAAAACACGAACTAACCTTTTTATTCCCAACAAGAATTGAGGTTACTCACGCACCAAACTAGTATGCCTAACTACATTCACCCAGTATTGGTTATTGTTGATTGCCTCTGTCCCTGATTGTGCTATGACAAGTCGATTGATTCACGGGATGCTCGTACATGTGCACACAGATTTGTCTCTCCCTTTTTCTGGCATGTTAAGGATGGCCGCATCAAGCCTGAGTCGATTTAGAACATCGATTGTCATTATCTAGCCAACATAATGCAGGTTTCAATCGAACAGACTGGGTCGTGACAAGATACATCAATAAAAACCTGACATGAGAGTTATCATATTTTGTCAACCGTTAGTGATTGTGTTCAGTTTCTAAGTAAGCTTAGGTTACGCCGTCGTCTTTTACTTGCTACCTAATTACTCAGAAGTATCCCAGGTAAGCTTTTATAAAATATTATCAGATGTATAGCTTCCGCTTACCTTCGGAATTCTCAAAAAATGCTGAATTTGCCGGTCTGCCTTTCAGTCATGTTGATGCTTTCGAACATGTGAAGTGGTCCTAGTAGATTCGTGGCGATTATTCATGTAACGTAAGCATACATACATGATCTGAGTACTGGTTTTTGAGTCCAATGCTGATCAGGTTTTGGCAGCTTCGTATCATCTGGTCCAAGTTTAAAAGTTTATGTTAAATGACGCCAAACACATTATGATGCACTGACTAAGAACTTAAACTCAATCACAAAATGTGACAACTTTTCAGGCATTACAAGTCTGCTATTTCGACCGAGTACTGATGCCTCAGCTCTTTGACTTCATTAGCTCTAGTGCTAGATTTGACTGTCAACTCTTTTTACTCATATGATCAAACCGACTTTTGTGATCCAATAGATTCAAACAATTTCAAATCATAATCTTTCGTTAACATCTGCTCACAAAACCGGTGTCAAAATGTTAGGTAAATTCTTAGAGACCTATCAATTATCTCAACGTTATTTTATTTACGGTTCGGGCGAGATTTTTAAAAAGGCTATAGATGAACTTCACGTTGTATTCGAAGCAATAACGGTATATGAACTATTCGAATTGTGCAAAAATTCATTAAGACAAAACTGGGGTTCTCACAGACATGTGGAACAAAACCACCAGACTTTGAAATATTGTGGAAATCTGATATATGTATTTACAAATGCGCCTGCTTTTAAATCATTTTATGTTTGTTCGTCGATCGAACACTCAGTAAAAGTGTTTTATATACGTCCTCATTCAACTGGTTGAAACTATTTGTAATCGGTTTCACACGAGATTGTTTTATTCCAGAAAATGTCATTTGGTATAGGTGTTTTTGAACGTTCACACCTTCATCGACTGTAGAAGTCCATGAATGTATGGAAGGAAAGTTTAATTTTTCCTTGAATAATTCAATTAGTTTTCAGCCAGTGTTGAATAAAACAAAACGGTCAGTTATACCTTCGGGCGCCACACAATTTTACATTTAAAAAATCACCAAATAGTTTATTAGTTGAAGATTTGAAAGAGAACGGTTAGAGGAAGCTTTGAAAATTTGTCTAAAGCTATGTTTAAACCCAGAGGCAAAATTGGTAGAGAAAAATAACATATGTTTTCTTTTCACCAAATTAGACAAAATGTGACGGTTAAGATGATGACTTATTTTAAGATACGCTCTGGGAATACCTACAGTTTACATACCTCTCGCATAGTTACGTAATACCATAACACAGTAGAGTAAACTTAGTACAGATCTCGTGAATTCTGTTCAGTCTGAACGCCAAAACTTTCTCAGGCAAAGATCTAACAGCAAAATGTAACAAACAATACCAGCAGATCTCCAGATTAAACCATTGCTTTCTTCATATGTCCACTTTTAAATGACAGTATTTCTAGACAGCTTGTGTGAAACCAATCTTCACCGTTTAACCACTCAATCCGTTTCATACAACAGTTAATTCGCTGCCATTTCAGACTTATCTCAAGTTAGTGGATAGTGCAGTACATGACATGCTGTAAATGAATAATCACAAGGATGTCCGAACCATTGAGATGTGTACACTCAGACTGACATGATTGCCTGCATGGTCGATTTACCACATTTGCTAGCTCACTCACTTAAACTGACTTTGCATGCTCTGTATTCAGACAACAGGGAGACAACGTCGCTGACAAAACTTTGTGATGGTCGGGAATTAACAGATTCAAATATCTGTTATGCTAACACGTAAGTAACAGCGTCTCAGAACACACCAGGCAGAATCAATTGTAATGTTCTATGCACTGTTGAAGTGTCTTTGACAAGTAGACCGTATCAACCACGACGAACAAGTATCCAACGTTATATCCGCGAATATATCACCCGAAATAGCACGATATGTCGTTAATGTACGTCAGAGAGTGACAACCGGTCACTTCCGCCAATATTGCGGTGAACTGCAGTACGCAGTGTGAACTTGACACACTAATTTAAACAAGTGAATTTGTACTCTTGGGAACTGTTACCTGCAAGGTTGATTGAGTTTATCGGGAGACCAGGGTAAGAAGCCTTGTAAGAACAAACAGCTTGTTGTAACGTTTTACAAAGACGAACCATATATACAAGTTCTATCTACTCAGCTACGGTTAATCATTAGTTTCAAAATGTACCACCTGACCCACCAACTTTCTTGAGCTTGTCGGTTATAGTCTGTTGACAGAAAACCTTCTAACGAGTATCTGACTGATGAATATGAAGAAAGAATCGCGTAATTTCTAGTGCACCCAATTCTGAGGTTAAACTTGCAAACCATGTATAATCTATAGTTTTCCAGGTTACGTTAGTCATAGGATAACACACACTAAGCAGTCGGTGTAAATACGTGGCCCTTTTTTTCTATTTCTACGTTTATCGTTTTTCAGGTCTCAAACAGAAGATTGTTAGGAGTGGAAAAGAGCATATTTGCAAGGTAAACAACAAACACAGATAATTTAACCTCATGCTGACTGCTTTAGGTTAATTTGCATACTATCTCTTTCTCCGTTCTGAAGATCCACTGTGTGCTAAATTAGGTTGTTGAATAGTTTTCCGTTTATACTAACAACCCATTTAGTTTCCATATTTCAGTGGTTTTTGCTAATTTAGACTCGAAAAGCACATCAAAAAAGTATAAGAGAATGTTGAAGATAACCAGCAAACCTCACAAAGCACAGAAAGCGATGTTAGTGAAAGCTGGAGGTGAAAGACAATCCACAAGCTATTTGTAAGTCAATTTTTCCGTTTGAGCTGACGATCACGTTTAGCTTATTTATTGACTTTCGACCTTTCCTGTTGGATTTCTTGAAGAAACAGCCCAATTAAAATCCAGGAATTGACGATCAACAATTGGGAAAAGGTTCGGACAACGACATCTGTAACGTTCATACAACTGGTGAAAAAATTCAATATGTAGCCAGTTTATACGTATCTGTTTTATGAAAGCAATATATACCTTGTTCAGAGTAGTTTCCGATGCGAAAAATATACAATTGTTGCAAAAGTCATCGGTTGTCTATTTCCAAATTTGTTTTCGTGAGGCTTGGTGAAGGATAAGTATTAGAAGGAAAAATTTCCCGTTGTGTAAACCTCCCTGGTATATGTGAGCCAGTGAATTTTCACTTAGCTCTTAAGTATGCTAGCCTTTAAACACATCCCTCAGATTGTTCTATCCATGGTGTGTTTAGTCTACAGCCTCCAAAGCTCCTATTTCCACTTACTTTAGAGAGCCGCTCCGTAATCAGTCATAAATGGACACCCCCAATTATAATATTGACAAACTGAACATGTTAAAATTTACGTCATTACTACGGCTCCACAGTGATGTCAATTTCGGCGATTATATCGGTAAATGTGAGATAAACGAACAGCCATCTGTGAACTGTTATCTGATCGATTAATTATCTCTGGTGTTCCCATTGGTAACAATGTCACTGAGTTTGTTGTTTCCACGAGCGAGTTGTGTTCATGAACACAGAAGAATCCTTTGCACATAAACCCGAGACCTTCCATGACCCTCCACAGTTTGGTAGTACCGGCCAGTCTTAGTGAACTTCAGAACATTGCAGAAATAATTTTTCAGGAAAAAGATTAATGTAACAGAGACCATACTGAATGGTACGCCTTCGGATTCCGTGAATTCTAATCCTGGCGTGTGTTACACCTAGATACTGAATGTTGGTCATCAACATGCAGACAGATGTGTTGTCAAAAAACAAACTCGTTTTTGAGTACTAATCACCAGGCTGTCTGTATGAAAGAATTTCGTAGGGACGGAGCGAAAAAGATAAGTAACGAGTTCAATTGAGGTTAACTAAATCGTAGATATATATGACAACAATTTTATGTAATTGCGTCACAAATATGACGCACCTGCGACCGTGACAGTTTCAGCGATCGTGGTGCAAGTGTTCAGTCATTCAAATCTCAGGATCTGAACAAAGCGCTTCCGAGCATACATTTGTAAATTATTCAATCAAATTCCGATCACCCCAGCTCTGGCTAAAATTCGACATCCCAAGGCTGTTGACTAACTTTTCCTCATTGTATATTCCGTCCAACGAATTTTCTTTCTCAGGACTATTACTTTTCCAATTTGCCGGATCCAGATTGCAGTCTCATAGGACTAGCTCACAGTGTTACCTACGACGATTACACACTTATTTCTCCTCATTTCACATTCATCTACTACTGTCAACACTGGTACTTGAACCTTTTTTGTTTCTTTTTTGGTTCTTGATACTTTATTTTCAACTTGTCTTAACTGATATCCTGCTTGTAAATTTGGAGGTTCACTTTTTCGACCGTGCTGGTAACCTCGATTGTCATCAAACGTATTTGCTAAATTTCCAAACGTCACTCTTCTCATGCATTCCCCTGTAGTCAGTACGATAGGGCTTTTGCCAGACAGTGAAGACGTTGAACACGTATTTTTGTCGTGATGACCAGCAGTTTAATCTAAATACTATGGTATAGTCTTAGTTTGCTGGTTGGCTGTTTATTGTCGTAACTTGGAACAGACGTCTTGGTACTATGAAGTAAACCCCGGTGAGTTTTACTGTGAGGGATTTTTGCCAAATGCCGGCAATGTAATGACTTTCAATGCTCTCATGTATTGGTAATCCTGAGTAATATCCCGTTCGGGTCTTTAGTCAAAGCCTTAAGTAGGCCGTTGACATACCAACAATCAACGTTTTCTATCTCAAAATACATCCTTATTTTCACAAGAGTATTCTTTTAACATCAGAGGCACAAGAGCCACCTGGAAATGACCCTAGAAAATGCAAAAAATTCTGATTATTCTTGTTTTACAATTCTATCTTTTAATCTTGTTTTAACACTAAGCAGATGACAAATATTCCTGTGCAGTTCATTGTCGTTCTCGTTCCTGCATTACGAGGGATTTTAGCAATGTTATCATGGTACACAAAGTACTGTGTTTCCTTTTTTTTTTTCGAGAGTTTTAACTGGACAAGAAGGCCCTGATAATCATTACAGGCAAATATAAATCAACTTAATTGGTATGTTATCTATGTCTCGTAAGTGACCGGCAATGTTAGTATTGTCTTTTGTGTGTCGTTGAACTCTGCTAACTAGTTCGTGAAACTAAAACGGTCATTTGCTTTTAGAACAAACCGGTGACCAAACAGAAAATGGCTTATGCACGTGAGTGCCTAACCTGCAATAAAACGAATACTCATTTTATATCAAAGAATTGGGAGAGTGGATCGGACAGGCTATTGGTGGGTTAGTACTGTCACACACAAGTCCCAGTCAGACTGTTAAACGTGCTGTGATGCATCCTGGCCCACTTGACTGGAAACAAATAGCAATAGAACAAAGAACTTACGTATTTGGATTTTGGAGAAGGTCGAACATTTAAAGTAGACAAAATTAATGGTCTTATTGGCTGCAAAATCCACGTCGAATTCTTCGGAATACTGAATACATTTTAAGCACTTGCGAGACATAGTTGATCTTCGGCAAATTATGAGATATCCATAAATCACGACAGTAAGAACCATCTTCAGATCGTTTGCTTACCGTCAGTTCTCATGGATACTATACAATTCTGAGTAGCATTTTAAAAGGTCAATTTCGCTCCGTCACACTTTTGAACCACTATCACAAAATCAATCCGAGTAAAAAAGCGGGTTCAAATGAGATGTATTCATAGTCAATTTTTTGTGTGAAAAACAACGACAAAACGGTGCTGAGGAACATTATTGTTGTTCAAGTTGAACTAGATAACACAATTCGTTATTTCATAAGAACAAGTAGGCTGACTCAACAACTTTGGATATCACGTCCTCTGCTCGCCTCCGATGTGGCTATAGGAAGACCATTGACGTGGATGTTCTCGATGCACCCTGAAAAACTGTCAAGATGTAACAGATCATCGAAATTCGGATATTTCTCCTTATTCCTCTCGGCCCTGAGATCAGTAGTACCTAAAGTTTAAAATGCATATCAAAAACAATCAGATTTGTTGAAAAATCTTCGTATCAGCTACGCATGCTCCGAAGAGAAACGCAGCATCATGACCAGAAAGCAAAAACTCATGAAACTAATCTGAAGCAATCGTTATTTTGTACAGCTGCATTTCTTTGAATATCGTAAACATACATACATGATAAAGATAAGGCGGATATTGCCTCTATTTCCAGCTGAACATCAGTTGCATCCGTACTTTAATTTTGTATTTGGTAGTATCTTGAGGGGAGACATATTTTAGTGATACACCTGCTTCCAGAACTACTGAGCGTAATTAGGAACTATAGTACAAGTTACAGAACATCGGCGGTCTTGCTTTCGGGACAATGGTGAATAGGCTTACTTCACTATTAAAATTTGATTGGTGTTGATTGTTTTTTCAAATAGACCAACAAAATTACTTACACAGTGTTCAACTTGGGGCCATCACTCATTATCTGATTTTCCAGCAAGCTTCTATAGTTTAAAACGTACGTGTGCTACTATTTTCTATGATGCTTTATATTTCGGGTATCATTTCGCCATCGTAACATTTTCTAAACTGTGCCTTGTTTCCGACTGGTTTTCCCAGGCATTCTTAAATTAAATGATGGGCGAAATGGATAAACTGCTTTTACGATTAGATGTGTTGTAGAAAAGGTTACTTACTTCATATGTAAGTAGCTCGCCACATAATGAACGAACACCATGGTCTGGTACTAATGTACACTAAAGAGGCAAACGCATAATATAGACGCACCACAATGTGTGTAAACACCTGAGGACCGTCAGTCTTACATGGTGATCTTACTGTGTAAAGTATAAACCATAATAAATCTTGATGAACAAATAGTTGCTTATAATGAAAGTTGCATAAACCAACTCTTACTGGCTTCCCTGTAACGCATACCGATACGGCAAGGGATAATCATACATCAGTTATTAAGCACAGCATACGGTTTTATGAATTCTGTTTGAAATATGAAATGAATTAGTTAAACCTATGTTGTACCCTACGAAATACCATTTGCGGTTGTGAACAGTTCACACTGTGGCGTATAGCATAATCTTCATTGTTTGTTAGTCATTGCAACCGTCACTGAGAATATTTACAGCACGGAACTTACCAATAAAAAATTGCACAAACTTTGACGTTGGGGTACCGATGCGCTTTGAAAGATGGGTAACAATCTGCGTACCGTTAACAAACAAATGATAGCTACTTCCGCGTCTATAATAGAGAAATTGCAAACCAACGTTATTATGCTTTTGCCTTAGATGTATGGATATTGACAAGATAGAGTGTTTCACAAAAGGATAAATTTGGAGTCAAAATACTCAGTTTCCTAGGAATGTCTGTACTACTGTAGGACTTGCTACATTAGTTAAACTATTTCCGGTGCTGGTTTTACATTGTAGAACCATTTATACATGTGTTCTTCTCAACCAAATGGGAGTTTTAGAATTGGTGGAGTGCACTCATTGTCTGCGTTAAATTACAGGAAAATTATACATAGTACGAAACTTCTAGTACGGCACAATAGTAGTATGTCGCTACACTCTGAACTGTCCCGAAATAAAGACAACAGAAATTATTACCGCCAGTATTCATAGATATACATATATATAAAATAAGGTCAGCCATTTTTAGCCGGGTGTCACGTCGTAATCGCCCGACTAGTAAACAGAGTTCGTAAGTCTCAAAAATAATTGCGAAATATTATTCAGAGCCAATGTAAGCCCAAGGTCGCAGAGATCAGAATACTGCCCTCAAATTCGCGAGTACTCTAGCTAATTTGTCAGTTTCGAATGGTTTATGCCGCTTATGTAGAATTATGTAGGAGCAAAATGGAAACCCTTGTCTCCACTCGAAGTAAACTTGTTAAAAAGCTAGGGTGATCGCAAAAACAGCGAACACTTGCAAGCGATATTTAACGTGTTACCGCAACTTAACAGAATAGACAATCCGCCGAAAGTCACAATTAGTTGCTTGCGTAAAAACGTAACCTAATAGGTCAATGGTTCACACCGGTTGGCCGGTCATTCAGGACATAGATGGGAGGTCATCGTGTGCGGAAAGCGGAACACGCTGTGTCAGTCATGCCAAGTCGGAAGCTCAAAATCTCGGAACCGTCCCACGTGTTCATCTGTCTCTGTTTCATAGGGAGCTCATTGAATAATTCAAAAACGGTCTGTTTTAATGGAATTTCTCAGCCGGTACAAACTGAATTTCATCAGTGTCACTGTTAATTACTAACAGCTTATTACTTGCAAGTAGTTTGGCG
>LUCH01000044.1:101660-114091 GCA_013368495.1 Paragonimus heterotremus | reverse complement strand
GACAGTGCTTACCACATTTTGCATAATGTTCCTGTCATTGGTTCGCGTTTATAAGAAGTTCTGGTTTTTAAAAACTACACTGTTTCCAAAACAACAAGGTTACTGGTTTGCTGTATTCGTTCTTTTCCTGTTCCCAAATTTCAGGGGCTATTTAACATTTTTCAAATCGAATAAGCAAAACTGCAGCTTATAGAGTGACATATTTCTGTTCACTCATCACGACTGGGAGATCCAGGCACTTTATTTGAGGACCAGGAAACAACCGAACGTGAAGAATATTCTGCACATTCGTATTAAACATCAAGTGCATAATAAAAGCGCGTTAAAAAATTCCTCCCGAACTTAAAAACGACAGTAACAGTTGAAAAGTTCTTAGGGGCTAACGTTTAGTCACAGTCTCTCCAAATAGCAGTAGGGAAGTGATCGTATTATGACGACTTGTCTGTTTTTCATTAGGACTGTCTATGTGCTGGCTCACGAAGTGCCAATTCGTAGGGCTCGTCATTTTGACGCTCACTTCTGATACAACTGTCGAAGATTATTCTCTACTGGCTCAGTGTGTTAGAGCTAGAACGAAGACAGTCTGGTATTCCAGTTAGGGAACGGAGTCAGCCAGAAGTCCAGGATTAGGATTAACTATAGATGTTGCCACTAGCAAATGTTTTAGTTGCAAATTTCACTGATTTTAGCCGAACAGCATTCGCATTGGATCGTGTCCTCTGTGTTCACAGCGACTATTCATAAGTTCTAGTGACGGTGTCATCGAATGAAGCTGACGGTTTCTAAGTTTTTCTTCTATCGATTAGATCGAGCATACATACTATACATTACAAAAGAACATGACAGTGTTTGTTTATGACGGTTCGGTGGCACTTAATTTGAGGTTAGTGGTTGCTGGAAAAACACGTGGTCGGTTTTTAACTGCCGACCGTCGCATAAATATATGCGCTACCTGTGCTCTCTAACAAGAGCAAAACTAGAGGCTGGCTGTAACGTCTACCCGACTGTAAAAGCTGCAAACAGATAAGATTTTTCTTCAGATAAAACCAACCAGCTCCAAGAGTGCTCGTCAGAAATGTATCCGTTCACTTCTTTTGGTTAATCAAGAGATACTGTTTATGTCGGAAAATTCCCATAATATCAAAAGTAACAATGTGACGAGCAATTGTTTTCGATAATTCTTTCTCAAATCAATACAATTACATAGGTTTCATCAAGACGTCGTAAGACAAGGCGTAGAAAACAAGAAATGATTGTTCACGAATGACAATGAAGTCTAATATTAGACTACGCACACACTAATTGGTTTGGCTCAGGCCGCACGTTAACTGGATGTTACGTCACACGGTCAGGGTCGAATGTTTGTGTGGTTAGACTCGATGTGATTGATCTGGATCGGAACCGGTTGTCGTAAATCATTGTTGCACTTCTAGCTGACACCAACCATTGCATAGACATCAGCAAAGCACTCCAGGTTGTCTACAGAGTTGCGAACACAACCAAAAACACAGCACATTCTGGCGACCGCCGAATCGATCGCTATTAGGTTACGCAAACCTAACCCGTGATCTCAAAAGAAATTTGTTCAGTCCGTGCAACTTCTGTGGCCACAGATCAATCACATCCAATCTAACCACACACAAACATTCGACCGTGACCGTGTGACGTAACATTCAGTTAACGTCCGGCCTGGGGCTAACCAATTAGTGTGTGCGTAGTTTAATATTAGATACTGTTTAGTGGATGACACATACGTAGAGAAAATAGTGAGGCAAAGTTGGTGGAACAAATCCTGACGAGTTAGATGCCAAAATGTTGAAACCATATGTTGCTGTAACCAACACTCACATAAACAGACAACAATAAAGGCGAGATACACATTGACAGAAATGCAGATACAATGATATGTGAGGCAATCGAGGAAACCGTACAACCGATGCCCATTCCTTCTGTGGCGACTTAACAAAGTTTCCCTAACTTCACCCACTCTAATCGTAACTGTAGAGCTGGGTGATAATTTTCATATTGGATAAATCTCTGGCAGTGATTTTGCATTACCTGTTAAGCTAGATCTCACTTGAAAGAAAGCAACCTGGCTTAAGGTATGCCCGTAAAAATGCCACCGCTGACTGAAATCCATGTTGCAGGTAACATTTTCAATCTACAATGAAACTAAGCTCGACCGGACATGCTCACCTTCATGTGCGATATAAATTTTAATGAAGACTGGATACTGTTAATCTGTTAAAATTAAGTAATCAGACCACAAACCCGCATGTTAATCACTCATAAAACAGTAGTTGTACAGAAAACAACATTTTACAATACTTAATCGATGTTTGATGATCCACAGAGCTGCAATCGTTCATTAAAATGGTAACAAACTGTACACATTGGGAAACCAGAACATTTTTTCACAATACAATTTTGTTCCTGTTATTTTCACAGAGTTACCGGCAACACACTGTTCTACTAACAGAACGAGTTTGTTCACAAGAAAGTAACATTATTTGCGTTCTGCCGTTTGCAAAATAATTACGGTGACAAATTGGTGTAAGATCCTCAGGAGCGGAAGTAAACATACTAAATACTCAGTTCGTAATTGTCCTCTCTAATCCGGCATAGAGACATTAATCGTGAAGTTAGTCAAACGGTATGCAACTACAGTATTTGTTGTTCACTGTTACACTTGATAACTTCTGAACTCCGTCATAATTCTGCATAAGTTGCATAAAGTATAAACAGAAAATGGTATAGGGTTGAATTATCTTTGCTTACTATTGCAGAAAAAAGGAGACCGGAAGCGAACAAAAACCATGAGTTGTGCTAATATAATTTCGTGAGATCAATTTAATATTTTAGTGTGTTTCAGTTTTGGATTATTTTATGAGGAGTTTAAATAACAGTCACCCAGTTCGTTCACTGAAACACAGAGAATACATGGCGTGAAAGGTTAATATTCTCATTAGTCGATGACTTAAAATCAGCAATTTTTTAGCAGGCGAATAAAGATATGAAACATTTAATTTCACATAGTCTAACCACACTCATCATGACAAAAGGCTGACTGCATCCTCGTCCATGTTTATAAACATCTCATCAATTCTGTTTGTTTAACGTTGAAAGAAATGGATCTGACAGTATCGCCCTCGTAAGAATTATCTGACTTACAAGCATTTATTGTAAGAATATTTGAGTTTTTACTACATAACGGTATGATGAACGATCTAACAAGGTTAGCTGAGTAAACTGTTGCCAGGATGTGTTTGGCAAAGGATGACCCCAGTTTCAAAGCGATTGGTTCAGTCAACTGATCGTCATTTAGTATCGTGCTGTTAGCCACTTCGGACTGGGTTCAATTACATTTCGACACAAGCACCCACTCAATTTGCTTGTACTAATGTCACTGCGGCAGCGATTGAGCTACTAAATTATGTAGGAAACAGATTATTGATTTAAACGACGGGTTCCGTAACACTCTTCATGTTTATCTGGATGTATAATTATGTTGCTGACGGTACAATAAATCTAGCCTTAAATCCGAGTGTAATAGAGCTAGGCAACTAAGTTAACATACTACCCGACCAACTCATCCAGTAGGTTATATCAGATGTTGGAGGTATACCAGCTTGGCTAATTATAGCGTACGGCAGTGAAGAATCGGTCAACACGTCCTGCATTGTAAATGTACAACCTCTACACTCCAATACAGATATGCACACCGTTGGCCAAAATAACTGGGTGGATAGCTTTCAGCCGCATTAAACAGTCCGGTTTTTTAAATGTGTAACCCATGTTCAGAATTGCCGGGAGTTCACCAGTATGCATGCGCTGAATACCGACATGCTCAGGATGAGTGAATAGATTCCTTGTTTGCTGCTAATGATGCACAAAGATCACTTAATAGTTTACCGTCTCTGACTAGAATTTCTAGATGACCCTCCCCAGCATACCTAAGTCAGTGTAGAACTACCAAGCTCGCCATATTGGCTAACAACCATAGAGCCAATGGGCAGTCGATCCGAATGTATCAAACAAATTGTCGAAGTGAGTTCATCTCGAGAAACCGAATGAAAAATTACTCCGTCGGAAATTTCGGGATGACTGCCTCCCGGATGACTTTAATTCAGTCCAGAATTGGGTCGGTATTCGATCAGCTAGAAATTGTCTGGACGTTCACAATTACATTGGTAACAGTTTAAGCTAAGAGAAACAGCTGTAAAATCATCTACTGATGGACCTAGATCCTCTTACTTGCCATATAATTTAAATTTATAAGGCCAGGCACACGGGAAAAAATATGCACGGTCATTAATGCAGTACTCTTAAGCAAACGCGGATTAATTTGATATTGTTGTCTAGAGTGACAAAAACTCTAACATTTGGATGTCAAATTCACCTTGGTTATGTTAGAACTTTTGTTTTCAATTGTGGTCATTCCTAAGGATGTGACTTCTAACCAGGCCAAATTTTGAGAGCTTATCTGAGCCAGCAACTGGACTGGTCTTAATACTAACGAGATTAAGTAGAGATCATCTGAGTAAAGCAATGGCAACAGTCATGTGTTATTGATTTCTGGTTCTCGACCTTTGGGAGATGCAAACTATTCTTGTGCATTTTTCTCCAATAGTGCGAGCTGAGATGTGTTAATTACCTTGTCTGTTTTTTTAGCCGAGAGTTTATATTCTGTCCTGCTTACCCCTGTCTAGTTTGACACTCATGTACGTACTTTGTACCCCATGACGAATGTAAGACTAGATAACGGGGTGATTCAGGAAACTAATAACTGCAATGACGCTCAACTTTATTAGTGAGAGTGACTGCATAATATTTCTTCTGATTCGCGATTCGGACAAATTATAGAACGTGAGTGGTTCTGTGTCCGTTCGTACACCCTCCGGGCTAGAATGTCTCGAGTAGGTAGCAATGTACTGCTACTTACTTTTGGATAGTTTTTTGAACAACTTCTTCACGTAAACTTTTCCAAGAAAACAGTGCTACACCACATTTGTTGTTCGTTTTCAGCTGTTTGTAAGTAAGACTGACTCCAGTGTAGTTTAGAAAGTCTCACATAAAAGGGAGGCAAAAGTTCTTAATGATTAATCGGACTTCCTTTTCCATCTGAATAATAACGACTACTCGAAATTCAAGACGAAACAGCCAGTTAATGCTTGTCATGAAGAAGGGTGAAACCAAACAGTTGCCACTGTCAGTCTATTAGTACTCTACAGACTTTAGCTGGATGAGACCGGAATTTTGATTGCTTTAGTGCAAATGGGGTGAAGCGACGGGATTAGTTTACTCATCGCATAGTTGTCAATTTAACATCAATCTGCTGACAAATTAAGTCAGTTGAACTGATTCCCGGTTATTTCGCCGTTCGGTTAAATAGCCATCAGGTGCAGTTGAGACTTCTTGTACTTGAATGGTGCGAAAATTTCCCGAGCACTCATGAGCAATACAGTGCTGTAAACAAGTTAGTTTTCCTCGAATCAACATCGAGCTAAACACCTTACATTCATATTACATTCACATTACACGGGGCTAATTAACGTATAGTTAGGGAATGGACGGTTAACATGGACATTCAACTCAGCGCCAAGCTGTAATTGAAACTCCATCATCGATCATCTGTTGAATGGATCTGTTGAATGGATCCCGTGTAAATCTTTGTTATAAATGTGGGGCAGTTGGCGTGATGACGGATCGCTAAAAATGCGCTTCTCTACAGAATATTCTTTATTTCAAGTAAGCCAGAAAAGTGCTTTAGCGGATTTCGGCTCAAGTTCTCGTTATGCGTTGTTTCCTATTATTCACAATCCACCAATTGTTGAGTCATAAATGGTTAATGGCTTACTTGAGCCTGTAGCTTGTGTTCAAACTATACACACACATCAGACGGTGTGGTATGTATGGGCGTGCTTGGCGCCCATTTCACCTTACTACCAAGGTCACCGATACGCGAGGCGAATTTTTTGTGCCTGCTATCAGACACAGAATGGTGTGTCGCAGGCCTGACTGAGGTTGCATGCCATCAACGCGTGCAACGCCGAGTGAAACCGCCGTAATGGTGATTGTGTGGGCGTAGTATCATGTGACTTTGCAATCGGGCTTTATGACACAAGGGCTTGTCTAAACATGACATTGACAACCTCACCACTAGAGTGTCAACGGACGTCAGGCTCTAGTTTTTGGGAGGGGATCCTCGTTTTGATCAGTGAAACATTCCACAGCACTGGTTACTGCTGACGATCAAAATATCGTTATCGGAACACCACACTCAGTATGGTCAACAGTGATAAACCCTTGATATTCTTGTTCTGTACCCATCTTTACCGAGCCCCTCATAAGAAAACCCCAACAATACTTTATTCAACAGTCTAGTGATGACTTAATGAAATGGTCAGTAGGTAAACAAATTCTTACACGTAAACAAGCTTCTCCGTCTGATTTCGGAAATGACCAGGACAAACTCGATTGGTAATTAAGGTCAGAAAACACACTGAACAGATACTGCAGTTTTTCGTAACAAATCTGAAAGAACTGAGATATATTCGACATTGTGTTCGCCGATAACGGCGTTGCAAGTTAGACAAACGAATAGTGGATAAATCCGGTATAGTCTGATTACTCAGAAGATAAGGAATGATAAGCAGTAGTCAAAAATCATTCACAAAGAGAGCCCCATGCACCCGAATGTGTTAGTAAGGTGTAACGACACATGGACAAACGTTGAATATTTCACCGTTAAAGAGGAGATTTACTTGCCTTAACAATTATTCTCACGCTTTAAAAGAATGGGTATATAAAATACAAGACGTATAATTCTCACAGGTGCAGAAAGGGTATGATTATGTAACAATAGTTTCGAAGTAAGAAGTATGCTAAAATACACTGAATACTTAGAAAATAAGCGTCGTTTATTTGACGAATAGGAGGATTGGTAACATGGTCAGTGAATTGTTAACTAAAACTGATACATCCTCAAGACTGTTGGAAATGAAATTGATTGTCCACATAAATGCCGATGGAAATTAGTTTACAAAGCGGTTTTTTGACTGAAAGCTGTTGTATAGCTTGATGATTATTGATTATTATTGTACAGAGCCAGCTCAATCTGAGTAAACCTTCAATAATTTGCCTTTTTCTACCTGAATCAATGGGTTTACAGGTGTTCTGATGGATTGCGCATAATCGTTAATCGTAAAAGATTTTGTAATTACAGTGATAGTAGCCTTTAAAGATAAACGAAACCAATCACTCAGACGTTCGAACACGGTTCGCATGGTACGATGAATAGATAAAGTATCACTATCCTTCTATCTATACATGTATACCATTTAAAAAATGATTTGGTGGGTTACATTGTTAAGCCAGCAACGGTCTTAGAAACACGTTCGATATCTACCGCATTGCCCTCGATAAGACTTACTCTACTCATGCAGGTATGTTCTAGTTAAGTGACCATTTAATCAGGATGAGTAAATCAATTTTTTCAATTTCTGTGCAACTTCCTGAATATCCTTCACGGAATTTTGTTGAGTATTAGACGTCCATTTAGCCACTCTTTCTTGTCCATCCAGATGCGTTATTTTTACTTGTTTATCCGACTTCATCTATAATTTTGGTGAATGTGTTTGTAAAACTCCTTTCAGATTCAAAAACGTGTTATCCTGTTCTTTCGGAACTAAGTTATATTTGTTACTGGACTGGACAACTATCACCTCACATTATTCGTACGATCATGTCATCCATCTACTTTGGAGAATTGAAATCCTGGTACAACGGTCTACAGCCCAAATGCTACTTGACTGCCAATCATATTATTGTTTGCTTGCCAGCTTATCAAATTTAGTGAAGTTGTGTTGAGTAGAACAAACACATGAAGATTACAAATGGAAACGAACAAGGATTGCAGAAGAATGACGAGTGATGGGGATGAATGGCCGGTAGACATCAAAATTTATTTCGTCGTAGTTTTTAAAAACGCCGACAACATACTCAACTCGGTTCACTCATGCAGAGTAAGTGGATATTCAACCAGTTTGGGTTAGTAAATTTACAACTAATTCGAGCAAGGATTGTGTAATTTACATAAGATATGCCTCTCTGAATTCTTCGGATCAACTACTGAAAACCACCGTGTAACTTGTTTGAGTATGCATACACATATAATCTCACCTCTTGAGCATAATTTTATGCCACATGTTTGCGTGAAGCTTCGTTTGACTGCTAATTCTTGGTTCACTCCACGTATTCTGATGAGGGACTTTGGTCAGTATTTGAACGTCCGACACAGAGCCCATTAAATCAGCTGCATGGTCAAGCACTAAATCCAACAAGCCCTCCTCACTGATCTTGACTACTAAATAGTTTCCCTCTATCATTGACTTCGGAGTCACTGCAGAGAGGATAAGACACTCCCGAGGTTTGAATAGGCTGCCTGTAACTAACAAGGGTCAGTCACAAAGAATGCATAAAGAACTTACCTGCCGATGTTTGCAACCTTATAAATTCTGTACTAGGCTTTCCTGTGGGATCACATATCAGCGAGGACAGTCGCAGATCCAGGTAAATATCAAAGTGGGGTGTATTCAACCTGAAATTGAACGAAAACGTTTGGAAATTATATTACAGTGCATCACATAGATTTCAAGTGATAATTTTAACTGAGCATCAAACAGATGTAAGCTTTGGACTACGTCAAGTTGGGTTGATCAACCAAAAATGGCGTAAACGTGTCAAGTAACTACTGGGTAAAGTGAATTCAATTTATAGTTAAATTGATCGTATGGTTTTCGGTTGGAGAACTTTCCATTGTTTGGTCCGTTAAACAGCGTTAGGGAGTCACTTAGAATAATTCTGAGTAATTTTGGGGTAACAATCCACAATTCGGATAATCTTACTGTGTTCGATCGTCAACAACCTCATGACCGGCATATCTAGAGACATGGAGAATTATACATTTCACTTGCCCCTCAAAGAATCGGTGAGTATTACAATTCATTATACAAGCTTATCAGTTCAGTGATAAAAAAACCCCAAGTGGCACTCTTGGGAACCAGGATGCAAACTATGTTTGAAGTTATTAACGGGATAAACATTTCCGCGCCATCCGTGCATAACGAGTTGATGCTCACGTGTAATTTTTGTTAAAACTGTGTTACTCATAAGTAGCTGAACATTTTATCTCTAAACAAAAATATGAAAATAACCCAACCCAACCTTAAAGTTGTCCTACCTGTTGTGTGCTATTACTTTGAAGTGATTATTAACTCTGTGCAATGTATCAAACTATACTGAAAAGAACTTCAGTTTCACTCTCAGTTACATTTGTATTTGATAGATCAAACAGACGCAGTCACCCGAAAACAGCTACACTCCTAAGGTTGTGTCCCAACACCTACCGCGTAGGAGCGCCTGATTAGTGAGTGCACAGCAGAACTATCCCCAACAAAGCAACACTTTTGTCTCCTAAATAAGAAAGATACTAGCAACAAAACTTGCATCTAAACAAAAGAACATTCTATTCGCTCATCGCTAGCCTGCGACCGCCGATGAATTAATCAGTGTGGTCGAAAACTTTCTGTACAATTCATGTCTCAGGTAACTCCCTATACAATCACTGCTCACAGCAGTGAACAGAATCAGACAAAAGTGATTCACTCACTGCATCTCAGGTTTAAGAAACACTCTCCGGGCAGTACCTCCAACTGTCCGGCAGATCGGACTCGGAGTGGGACCCCTCAAGTTGACCTGCTTCCATAAGTTGCCGGGAAGTATCATCAGTTATCATTCGCTTAATAGGACAGTCCACAACTTTTCATCCTCTAACTCTCCTGATCGTAATTTTTTCAATCATCAAATTAAAAAAACTGACAAACACTGACGTCTTCACTTTCCGCATTCTTCGACAAACAGGTCAGCAATCAGCCATGTTTTGAACCCTCTTTATTCTGCAAGGTAATAGCACAGTACAGGTTAGACAACTTTAACCTTGTGTTGGGTTATTTTCATGTGATATGTTGCTTCATTTCGATCTCATCGTATTTCTTCACCTGAATTCATTCGTATATAATGCAACGAATCAGCAGTTGTTTCTCACGGTCTGTGTTGACGACAGCGTCGACTCTGGTAGTTTCGGAGTGAGGAATGCACTGAGTTCGAAGGCAGAGCACAGTCTGGTAGAAAGAATCCCAGTTAATCATCGCTTTTTTCGGTAACATTCACCATTCCGGTTAGATTCTAACGGCGTGGACCAGATTTTGTTCTGCATTTGCGTATATGCTGTAATATGCAGCGATTCACAAGCTGCCGAGAATGCCACCTGCTGTGTCATCTTTGATCTTCTGAGAAAAGCTAACAATCAGGACTCCAATGTCGCAACCTCGATGAAAAGCGGTTGGATGATAGGTTTAGTGTCCGAGCATGGTACAATGAAAATGGTGATCAACTAGTGAAATTATCCCCGTCCTTCGAAAGCTACCCATCGAGTTGCATAGTTCGGCAAAATAGAGGAACGTGCATCTCATGAGACCCATCCTCTCCAGCCCAAGTATAGGAAGAATTACTGTTAGATATTAGTGGTGACACACCATTAAACACTTCAGCTCACTTTCCAGTAACCACCTCGATTTAAATCATACCGATGTGCATGTTCGTTTCATTTTGTTGTTTGTTTAGTGGTCACCTGTTCACAATTGAGAAGTACTCGGCTGAAAATTGAGCGACGAGTGTACAAGAAACACATCACACGGCACCAACAGCTGTACTGGCTACGTTACAACGGTCGAGTCATTCAAACGAGCATTGGGCAATTGCTCCAAAAGTTATGCAAGTCTACTGCAGAAAGGTCTGTACCAAAGAACAATTGACGACACCGTAGAAGTGGAGTTCTGTTAAGTCAGCCGAGGCTAGAGACTTTCGTTCCTCGAAGTTTATACCTGTGTAGAAGAAAATATGTGGTGTTGTACTTAACCACATCAACACAAAATATCCCACGGTCACTAAATAAAAGCGCCATTCATGCAAACCGAGATAAGTAGAATGGATTTCTCATAGTTTATAAAGCTCAAAATTGGCAGATACATCAAAAAACAATCGCACTTCCAGAACTGACACAGTCCCATCAATTCAATGTCTGTCTTCAGTAGTTTGTTTCTAAACCCTCTTTATATTACATTTTGTTGATCTTTTGCTCTCGACCGAAGCAGTTCAGGTATTTCTTACACTGTGCACTGTGTTCAAAAATCTGTTCATAGCTATAAACAGGTTTAGTTAAACTGTCACAAAAACAATCCATACATGTTCATCAAATTTGCCGATTTGTATTCCATGAATGAACTTCTGCCGAATCTAATCCTTTTCAAGTGTTCCAGTGGTGTATCTAAAAAGAAAATTTTGCACGCTGTCAGTAGTTATTGGTGAATTCGTCATTATGAAGACATCAGAATTAATGAAAGTATTAAGTTTCTGCAGACGGAACAGAATTCGAAAACTTTCGATCAATCTATTCAAAACGTTCGACAAAGGTTGACTGAGTGTAATATTGCGCAGCACGAATTATGTAAACCATATGTATATTCAGTCTTTGCAAATGGTCGTGGCTTACTACACCCCTAAATAAGGCTCACCAGTTTCTCTACACTCCCATAGGACTATCGGTTATTCCTCCAGAGATAAATTTGCCATGACCACCCCATAATGTGCACATCACTATTGGTTTCCTTACGGAAAGTACGTTGGGAGTATTCTCTATCCACCATGAGTTGAACTAAGCAACCACCATTATAAGAACTTACTTCTTGAAGAAAAACACATGCATCCTCGACATAGGAACTTAGACAGCACTTTTGAGTACGCATGCTTAAGTTAGCCAAACGGTCAGTTCAACATAAAAAAAAGCATAACATGTTCAGACGATTCACTTTCAACCCGTGTCTTAAATTATTACAACAAAAAGGTTATTTCTGAATTTGTGGTGTACATCTTCGAACATTCAATAAAAAGAACTTTATGCTAATTTGAAAGCAAGTGGGTATCCAACGACATGTTAATAATACAGTTGAGAAAATCATCCGCGCGCCTTTTCAAACTGTCACTCTGAAATCAACTCTGTTCAACAGGAAGCTGCATGGTAAATCATAATATAGATTGAACACTACCCACAATTGATCACAAGTGTCGCATTTCCATTGACTTTCTAGTCAGCCCATTTCCAAAGGAAGCACCGGACTCCAGCTTCCCATTAATTGAGGCTCGTCAGTAGAGCATGACCTTGCCACTGCCAGGACTAGAACTACGGCCACGCTGTTCATAAGGCAACCGTATTTATCCCTGAGCCATTGACCTCACATTGTGAATCACATTGTGGTTAGCATGGTTACTTAACGGAAACGTGGCCGGAAATCTAGTCCTGGCCGTGGTAATAA
>LUCH01000044.1:64246-80947 GCA_013368495.1 Paragonimus heterotremus | reverse complement strand
CATAAAGGCCATGAGTAGTGCGCCGTTTTAAAAAAAAAAAGTCGCGAGAATGTCCGTTGCCTCCACATTCCGGAGGAAGTTAATCACCGTTTATGCTTTTGAAAATGTGTGAAATAATTTCGGTTGCCAAAATACCGGCTCATTGTCGTACTAGATAATGAATTGGAAAACTTTTGAATGAAGATAGATGGCCGTGTATGCTGTGTTATATTTTTGTTCGGTATATGTGTCTACAGTATTCTACCATTATTTATAACACCTATTGACAAAATACCCCACATGTAGCTGATGAAAATGGTTAAAGTCCATGTACCAGCCAGCTGTTCCTTATGTGTAAAATAGGATGCTAGAACAGTTGATCCCCTGAATCATTTTCTGAATTCCATATAAGACAGTGGGACGGGTAGGTAACCGAGCTCAAATGTGCAATTTCCGAGCTTCTGGCGTGGTTTCAGCTGGTAGAACGCTTGCCGTGTTGAGGCATGACATTTCTGCTGCTGGTTCATATCCGGCCTCATCCCTAAATTTTCACAATTGAGTTTGACTTGAAATCACAAGTCTGTCAAAATACTTATTAGTGATGCCATTTCTGTGGTCATCTAACTGAAAGTTGCTCGCCAAGTTTTGCTCCATTTACTTGTGCAAAATTCACTGAGAGGGGTAAGAGATCCGAGGGCTCAATTTTTAGCATGAATACGTTTCACGAACGCTTATCCACAAAAGTTCTGCCGGGCGAACTTATGGTTTATAAAAGAAAATCTGGCGCTAATGTTATCAAACTCAACTCTACTCTCTGTCCTAAATAACCTGTTCCATGTTGTCTGCTTGTTGTGACACTTTAACTCTCTAGAATCACTTTTTTTATGAGAAGATACATTAGAATAGACCGCAATCCGTAACCCAGCCCGGTCAGCTGAGTGGCACTAACAGGATGATTATAGGATTATTCAAGTCACTCATTCTAGACATTGGACTTCAAGAGCTTGAAACTAAACTACTTAGTGCGTCGCCATGAAGTAAATTTGAAACTGATGTGATAAACTGGTTAACTTGTGAAATTCGGTTGTAGCGAGTACTGAGCTGGAGTCTCTTGATACTGTCGGAATTAGAAATCCGGGGTGTCACACCTGCGCGCTAGCGACAAACCGGGCCCCCGTTCACTCTGTGGTGACAATGATGATCCAGACGAGTGCACTTGGTTTGCCACGTAATCAAACGAAAAGCAATGAAAAGTCATCTGGATCACAAGGCGTTTCTTCAAGTGTTTGAAATAAAACCATATGTTCATGTCGTGCATAATTCACTTGCAAAAATTTAAGTCCAACTGTGGCTTGCCTCTAAGTATTCCCAGGACGGATGGAATGTGGTTCACTGCCGTTCAGCCTATACTGGTCCAAATTGTGTTCCTCCAGACTGTAACTTTTGACCAAGGAACCGAATGTAGTTAACAGAAGCATACGTCTTTGTAATGTGTGAGATCAATGTCACTCTAATAGTCGATGGATTTGCATGCAAGCTTGATTGGTAGTGTACCCTTTCATGCCCAGTTCGCAGTTCTTATGGCACACGTGTGAAAGCATGCCACTTGAATATCATTCACATGTGGAGTCAACACCTTTCCACATAGACAGTTTATACCGTTGATAAACCGACGGTTGCGCAAGTTCGAAGGTCATCCCCAATACGGTTACAACAATGATTTGAATTCGCAGACACTTTGAACAAAGATGCGAGTTATCATTGTTTGCGATAAGTTACTAGTTACTAGGACAAAAAATAGGAAACAGTAAGTATTCGTTTGTCTATAGAACAGTTTCTGAATGAGGATTCAGGTATATATCGCCTAGCAGAGTTAATGCGATCGAACATTTCGACCTGTCTAGGAAGTCCTA
Source organism: Paragonimus heterotremus (assembly GCA_013368495.1). Lineage (NCBI taxonomy): Eukaryota > Metazoa > Platyhelminthes > Trematoda > Plagiorchiida > Troglotrematidae > Paragonimus > Paragonimus heterotremus. The sequence continues at coordinate 79,055 of LUCH01000044.1, read as the reverse complement.
ATCGCCGAGTTATCAATTGGAGTTGACAGGAACTCTGTCTCCTCTCCGCATGATCAGGCAACCTGATCACTAATCACAAGCAAAAGTGGTTGAGCGTTCATATATGATAATTCGGCCATGCCTAATCTGAGGTCAGTGGTGCAGTGGTAAACACGGTTGCCTCATGAACAACGTGTCCGTGGTTCAAGTCCCGGCAGTGGCGATAATATGCACTACTGACGAGCTCTAATGAGAGCGAAACTCGAGTCTAGATTCTCTGCTGTTCGAAAGGGACTGACTGGGAAGTCTATGGGAATTTGACAGCTGCGATCAATTGCGAATACTGTTCAATCCATATGAAATTAAGTTCTGTGTACGATAACACTCAGTTTCACAAAGCACGAAGACTGAGTAGTTTTTTCGGCCTTCCTTCGGATTGAGTCTTCTTGAATGACGTAGCTACTTTATCTTGGAGTGGTGGACATAAAATGTTGAAAGGAGGCTGAGCTTCTCACTTGTCTGTTTTAAAAGCAATGATGATAAAATATCTTCTCACGCCACAAGTTTGCCACAGGTAGTTTACCGTCTCTGGCGTTCTGGTAGTTGCAAAAGGTTTCCTTTTTCGGAACATGTAAGCTCTCCTGCAGCCTTCTGGCTAAAGGACGTAGTAACCGATGCATCTCCAGGGACGATTAATCATAAAAGACAATCCATCATAAATACATCGCAGCATAACGTAAATCTTGTTGTCATGTCGCTGTATCTTCTAGATGGTCATGGCAACAGTTCCTACTTATAAATAGCTGGATGTTTTCGGAGTTCTCGAATCGTCCACTGATAATCTACTTCGGTCTGTTGTGTAGAACATCAAACTGACCTTTGGTGAACAGTGATCAATTTGTTAAATTTTGTTTACTATATTTCACAAATTATATTTTGGGTGGTGCCCAAAGTTACATTCTCCGATTCAGGTCTGTAGAAATTCACTCCAAAATTTCTTCTGTAGTGCATAATTATGATAATTACCTTGCAAAGTAAATGTAGGTCTCATAGCGAGGTTGCTGAACCTTTGCTTACTTATTGTTGTCTTAAGCTGTTTATCTTCATTTGTTTACAAGTACTTTATGCCGTGCAGAAGTGGGGTTCTAAGCCCAGGTTATCCTGGCTGCTTAGTCAAAACGCACCCATCCACAACTTCGATAATCATACCCACGATGAACTTTTGGTATTTAACAAATGATAGTTAAGGTGTGACATAAAGCTTACTGATATATTTGAACCAATTTCACTGAAGTTCTTTATTAACTCTTACAATCGACGCCAAACATGCTACATACCTTTGATTCAGTATGTTGTTTCGACGATGACTATGGCAAAGATGAGAATTGATTTACCAGTTATTATTCAGCCGGTTTTTAAATGCAAATTATATACAAGTTAACCTAAGTGATTTCTGTGTGAACCTCCACCGTGTGAATCCCTTGATACTTGCGCCTGAGTATTCTTAGGTGGGTCGTACCACATAAAATTGTTGCGGAGGCAGTATAACACATGCAAGTGTTTGTAATCTGTTCACTCCGGAAAATCACACTGAACGTCGGAATATTCTACGAGAATGAGGAAGATTTAATATTTCGCTGAGTCATTCGCACCCACAACATCTTTTTCATTGCTTAGTTTTTAGGTGGTACCTCGAAGAAAGAAATAGCGTATACACAAATCCTGACATTAAATCAGGTATATGAGCGCGTAATTGACGGTTTGCTTCAAAATCCCAAGTACGTCCCTGGGTGTTCATCCGGATTGCTGCTATTTTAGCATACTTCACTGAATGTTTGGTTCTACACACTCAGGTTGCAACACGAAAATTAGCAGAGACCAAATAGCACATCCTGTAACAGAAATCGAGTGGTCAAGGTCAATTTAAAGTGAACGGCCTAAATCAGTGTAATAAAGTTAGACTACAAAATAAGTAATAACGAACAGTGATCTTCAGTGGCAAGCTGCACCTCGACCAGATAACTGGAACCCCAAATTCCTGGGACTTTGCAACATAAGGTGAAGCAGTAGATAGTACGCTGTCTTGATAGTGATAATGTGATACGCGAAATACAAACCATGGGGAAAAAGTTGCTCAATACCGAGAAATGAACAACACCACCGAAAGTCGCGCCGCCGTAAAATGCAGTAACGGAACTTGAGTTGGGTTACCGCTATTCAACACAACACACGTTGGCAAGAGCATCACCAAACATCATTTCACGATACATTTGGGCCTTAAACTGTCCAAAAATATGATAACACATGAATGTGGTACAAGCCTACCTCCACCTTGTTGCCATTTACAGCAATATACCATTTTCTATCCACATCGCACCCGATCTCCACCTGCAACCAATCACCATCGGATCTAAACATATGCGGATGGCGAATTTCCTCAAGCGCATCTGACTGATAATGTGAAATGAGGTCCGAATGTAGCTGTCTGACGTTTTCTCGAAATCTGTTGCAAAAATTAATTTTGAAATCAGAATAAATAGTTTTATTTTACTCAGATTTGAAGTAGTATACTGATCATACCAAGCGGAAATAACCTTCTAGTGATAGACGGCTTGTAACCTGAGAGGCTAATCCACAATATATTGATTCAGAGATATCGAGATAAGTAAAATGATAAGCAATTTGCTCTGAATGAACAGCTTCTGTGCGCCAATTATGAACAGATTTTTTCAAAAGGTTCAGATGACACGTCTGTCTAGTACGGTTTTGAAGAAAGCATTAGTTTTGGTGCTGTCTAGTGTATCATAAGGGTTCATTTGGAAGCGTCTTACACATCACATGCTGTAACTTAGCAAAAAACATGACAGACATTACGTCACAACTGAACAAATCTGCGTGCGTAAGTTCAATTTTGTATAACCGATGACACGAGTCTACTACACTGTTTTCCGTAGGAAAGAAACCCATGCAATAAAACGTCTGAAACCACGTTTATGAGATAAGAAGTATTTTGTATAGTTTACCACCACCGGGAGAAAACCTTACGTAAATACACGCGACATACTGTTTGGGAACAAAACCTGTCACACTTATTTACGGTAAGTAACGTGACGGCCGTTTCTTTACCCAAAACAGCAGTTCGCTTGCTCATTAATAGCACGGCGTTCCGCTAAGTTACTAGTACAGCATCAGGTTTTATAATTTAGACAAAACAGAACCAGAACATCCGGCTTCAGCTAAATTTGAACGAACAACAGAAACTGCATGACCAAAGGTAACAAGCTTTGCACTAACTAAATCACAGAGCCACGCCGTGAACTCAAAAACGTCACAGTTTGTCTCTGTTACCCACTACATTTGGAATCCACCGAATGGTCCGAAGGGGTTGTCTGTCTATGCAGAATTCCTCAAATGACAGACATTTTATGGGGAGCTAAAGGGATGGAACCAACGGAAGCAGGTAGCCATTCCATCACGTTTTATTGAATAATGTTAGCCCTAGGACATGCATTTCACTTCTGTTAAGGAGTTTGCCTGTTCAAATCATCCCAAACTGGGCTGAGCAATCTGTATCTCAGTTTGTATTCTAACGTAGTGCATGTGGTCTCAAATGTTGAGCGTTGTAAAGTCAAATACTTTGTTTTCGGTTTTTAGCGTTCAATTCAAACCGCTTTCAGACAAGGTTACAGTAATTTATACTCAGAATATCCTCACTTTTCAAAGGGCTACAACCTAAGGTCAGACAGTACAGTGTTTCTTTTCGAGTGTCTGTAGTACTTCAGGATATAATAGGTCATCTCGGTGATTTTCTGGTATTAGTCAAGGCTGCATTTTTCTAGTTTCATTGCTCTTACGCTGTGAAGCAGTCTTACTCATTCGGTTAAAGTGAAATCTATGAGAATAAATCACTTTCTCGGAGAGGAGATATTTCACGGAAAGAGCACCTTACAAAATGTATTGGTTAGCAGTTAAACAATCTAGATTGAAAATTATGAACTTTTACAGCAGCAAATGAAAATCACTGAAACTAAGCATGATTCAATGGCTGATAAAGGTTACAGTAAATAAATGTATTAACTAGCTGTTCATTGCGCATATAACTTACGTGTGAAATGGTGTTTTTACAAATTGTAGTAGTCAACTATCAGAATAAACGGTCACTTATTATCCGAGTTGAAATTTGAGCAACAAAACCGTGCATCTTCCTTTTTAACGTCATTCCGAATCTACGTCCGTCATCGCTGTATATAGCTAGCATGTTTGCGAAGCAAGCTATGTATTGAAGCATTACCAACTCATTTCACTCTTAGTCAATCAGGACTCTTGTTTACTTCGTTGAGGATAATTTTATAGCCAATTGAAATGAATACTTTTGTGCTACACTATTAAACATAAAAATAGCGAAAGAATGAAACGTAATGAAGGACTCTAAAATCGTGCTTAAAATGACCATCAGCTGCACTGGGCAGACCTGATTGTAACTACCTCATACTTCGGTTTGTATCGAACAGTCTTAATTAAAAAACATCTTTTAGATTGAAACCTTCCAACAGGTCATTCAAAGTGGGCATCAGAAATGTTTGTGTCCAAAAATTTCAGAAGTGATTGCCGAAAGACATGTAATGATAGATAATGTCGTCTAGGTCGATGGTACCGTACATTAAAAAAGAAGCTCAAGTTAAGTGATACAAAAATAAAACGAAGTTATCAAGGGAATTCTGGATTGGTTCAAACTCAGATGAAACATAACCTGTAATCTCAGTTCAACAGCTCACCACTTAACCTCGCATTTGCCTTCTGGACTGGACGACATCAAAGTATGTAGATCACCCCCTACAATTACGTTGCCTCAACAGTCCCTCCAATAACTATACCATGTCCCCAAATGTGTTTACCTTGATGTGATAGAATGTCATGGGATAAGGTGCAGTGTGCCGCCTAAATTAGCCAGCCCAAACAAACGATCAATCGGAACAAACATTATCATGACTGCATACGATTACGTTCCATGGGCGTTTTTCCATAAATGAATACGCATACTATAACAATGTCGCACCTGCGTGCAACTTATCCCTCGTGGACATGCTGGAAATTTATAAGTGAGAACTATAGATCTCAGCCCTACAAACATCCCCTGTAACCGACCCGAAGCCACCCATACCGTCCTAATTTCCTCTTGTAAACCGCACTAATCATCTACACAGGAAAAATCTAAAAACTGGGAAATCACCATTTCCTAAACAAGGAGGAAGGGTATTACGAATCATAAACAACGCCACTTACAGTTACATGCAAGCCGGTTCGTTTCAAAAAACACCTGACCCCAGTTTTGCTCTTGAAATGAGATCGTCACTGGTCTTTATTTCTGCTGTAACTAGCGTTTGAACTCCGATCCAAATACCTGTGACGGTGCAGACCTTAACGTCAGCGATCAGGTGGGTACATCTAGCTATTCAGTAATAGTTGTGTGTGTGCTGTTCAACTCGCAAGATAATTTTGAAAGGAGGCCTTACAGATCGATCGGAGAACCAAGTAATCCGGGATTCTCAAATGAGTGACAATCTCCATCTTCTTTGATTCAGAGAAACGTATTATCGTATCGGTAATGTTTAGTGACAGGTTTCAAGGAATATAGTCTGAACACCACTTACGCACATGTAAATGACAGTAAATGCACTAATAGTTTTCATTCCCATTGTTCATTGAGTGTGCGTATCTTGCACTGATGAGAGATGCAGGGAAACGGCGAGCACTTACCGGAATATCATACTTCTGTCTTCCATGGTCAGAACAAAATGTAAACCCGATTGTTCAGACGAATGGTACACAATCAGGCGACGTCCGTCCATAGCAGATGGTCTCAATTCAAAACTTATTTGGAATTTGGCCGTGTTCTGTGGCATTTTCGTTCCTTGTTTGTATTCACTATGTTTCTCGTTCAACCACTTCAATGAGCGATTACGCGTATTCGAAAACGGGAACTTCAGATATCCCCCTTCGGTAATCCTTGGATAGCGATAACCTTCGTTTGCTAATTTGGAAGAGAAAAACATAGAGTTAATTGAGATTTAGACTTTGAGTATCAATTCCACCTTATTCTCTATCGGGACTAGGCGTAAACTTTACACGTCAGCGTACTGATCAATATTTGACGTTCTATCCCATGAATATGGCAACTATAGAATTGTTCCAAGACTAGGTGACCAATCGGGTTTGATATGCAAGAACACTTTCCCCCGCGCTCAGTTTTAAAGTATTCAACTCGCGAACTTATTGGATTGTCCGGAATGGCTTTTTTGAAAAAAGGAAGTATGGATGGAAGGGTTCATTGAAGCCAACGCAATGAGCATAATAACAATCACTGCCAGTTTGGATGTGCCTCAATTAAGTCCTACTTTATTTATAGAACTATAGACTGACAAGTGATCCTCAATAAGACATAATATAAGCAACTTTAAATCTAATATAGTAAGTAGTTAATGTCAACTGTATCTCACAGTAACCAACAACCACACGTCATTTTCCGTTTCTATACAAGTGTCTCAAACAATCAGTCGAAATATATCTTCTTGAAAATTAACTAAAAACTATTAACCCAACTTATTCACCTTCAACATGGCAGTTGATGTTGACGCTTTGTTTAGTAAAACCGCTCAATGTCGACAGTCACGTTCGGTCGTGAATTTTTCTTTCCTGCTTTGATAAACACATCAGTAAGTTTGGGTAGTTGGCTCAAGCCTTAACTGATCGTCCGGCCACAATAAGTCTATACATTGAGACATGCCGTCCTAGTTACACCAGTTGCAAATTGCACCAGCCTTTGTGGTATAGGCCAGCTTTCTAACAGGCTTCAGTACTGAATGTTTACCGTAAACTCCGCTACCATTTTTCATCTCGAATAACTGCCAAGCAACGGACGGTTACATAGTATACGTGATACTGTTTGAGAGGCAGTGTTGTCTTTAATGCTTTCAGTTCGCTCAACCTTTGACAACATCCTCAACTCCGTGGCCAACTAAAAATATGGTTAATGAATTAGCCAATGCTCGAGTAAAATCTAGAATAAATACAAGAAAAAATGTTAGTCTATTAGGTTTTCTAATCACTTGTTAGCCAAGTCAACTTTTTCTAATATCCCAAAATGTGGCGTCGTGAAGTAATTCAAATAACTCATCGAAGGAATCACTTTACACCCTTCCACTATTTACGTTTAGATCGACTGCCACGGCACCGATGGTCGTCTGATTTACTAAGTATTATTTTTTGTTCTGTACCTGTGATACAATGTGAATAAGCTACAATTTTTAACAACAGGTTTTGTTGTTTTCGAGATCTCTATCTATTCAACAGCACTATACAGAATTGAGAAAAACACGGATGTTAAGAAATAGTTTAATGGCTGGCTGTACGTTTTCCATAAATATACTTAATGTTGAAATAATTACATACGGAGTATGGTGAGGGATAAAAGACATCGCTGTTCATAGTCCTGTGGAAAGTTGGTGAACAGGAGTAATACAACGTGATGAATAAAATTGCTTTTATGCAGATGATCTTTTGTCAGTTTTCTTAGAAGGGACAGGTATTTTCTAAATATGTCACTCATCTTTCTTTGTGCTGTATGTGAACCATCAAATGGCTGATTGATTTCATCTTACGAGACGAAAGTATTACATCCTTAAAAAGTAAACCACACCGCTTCACATAAACCACTGATGATAACTTCGTGGTTTCATGAATGAATGTACCCATCAACTTTCCGACATTCATTTGAGGGTTATAAGTTTAGTTCTCTGGCTTGCTGACATGACACAATAACTTCCAGTCAGCCGTTTGCCACTTCACTAAGGGTAACTGGTATCAATTTTCTGAAAAACAAACAACGTGCATTCATTAACCCTCAGTTGCTTTTCAATTACTGCAGATTGGTTCTAAAACCGTTAGCGTTCACAAACCGCACATAGAGTAGCAAATGCTTTTAACCGCTGACTGGCTTACCTAACACTACTTAAATGTGAGTTACCGTCCTAGACCTAACGAGTGAGTGCGAATCATAGGGAGCAACGGATTAAGTAAATGCTTAATGTCTTCAGAGTCCACTGGCCATTTGCTACAGATCTTCCACTGAATGTCAAGTTCTGTAACTTCAGTCACAGCTAACTTCAGGTTCCACATGTTATTACCAAGGCACATCAAATTTAGAAACAAGCTTTATGGTTTGCATATGTTTACATCCTTGTTATGGTGTGTTATATGCACTTCTTGAAGATACGGTCAAATGGATAGTGTTATGCAAACGGAACCATGGTCTGGGTTCTGGAACGAAAGAGGACATAAAAAATGTCTGAACAAAGTCAAAATATTTTTCGTTTTGAACTAAAGGTTACGGACACTACTATTTTAGCCGAATTTAGCGTACAGTTAACTAATTGTAATCCAACGCAATTACCGTCAGATTCAGATATCCCATTGGTCCAATAGAAATTACGTGAAAAATGCCAAAGATAGCCTGTATACTTGCAAGTCGGGGAAAACTGAGAGAAACAAACTATTTTCTAATAAATCCCGAGTGAGTATCCTCAAGCGACAAGGTATGTCGCAAAATAGCTGTTGTAGTTAACAACGACGTATTTTTAGTTAGTGCAAAACAAATGCATTTCTATATTCTTCTGCGAAATGCTAACTTGTTTGAATGTGGGTTTGTGATCAGAGCCCGAAACGAAAATTCGGTATCATCGTCTAACCCTACTTGTCACAATTCATTAACATAATAATAATACAATTACCTTATCGATTATAGTGATGCATCCTGGTGGAGTATGTATGGTGAACGTATGATATCTAATTATCAGTTGCATTCATAAAATAGAGGTGTATACTGTGTATGCTGTCTGGTCGCTGAATACTCTCTGGGCGTTTGTGAACTGCTGATTAGACATTCTAAACAGATTACATACTGCATTTATACTTGCGCCAATGTACAACAATGTATCAACGATTGCACGCAACTTGTTTATCTGTACATTTATCGCCGCACAAATGTTGGCATACCATACGGTGCGGTAATGGAATCCCCAAAAAAATACAAGCCGTTCTATTTACCACCCATCAATTTTGGATTTCAATTTTTTCTAGTCAAAGACAATGTGATTCTCAGCTGTGTTTGTTTGAAATCAAAGAATAGAATAGTTTGATGGTTCTCCTTCCATGTTTTTCAAGGAAGGACGAACTAAATTGATAAATTTAGTATCTTAGAAGTCAAAGTAAGTGTTTCGTATTAAATATTGAACACATCGAGAAATGTTCTTTTTGATACTTTTTGAGCTCGAATTCATATAATATTAAGCCTAGTATTTCATATTCAATGTTTTCAAATTTTTGTGTTTTTCTGAGGATACGCCTATAGGAGATTGTTCAGCTTGCTTAGCCCACATGTAATAAATATGTACCGGTAAACTGTATTGTCCAACCCCGTGAGCCCAGTGTCGAGCAACTCACCAGAAGTGAACCAAGCAGTCAATTGTTTCTATGAAAGTATCAGTACCATTTGCCCATCTGAATACTATCTATCCATTCAGTTACTGTTTCTTAGGTGAAAATGTTTCGCGACCATCAGTTGTCCACTCGTCTCAACTCTGTATCACATTTCTAGGTTTACTGGCCAATATATAGCAAACATTTGCCGATCAGTATGAATCTATTATCGCTTATTAATACGAGGGTAAATGAGTTTTGGTAAACGTCGCACTGGTCGTCTGTGTTGTTGAATGTAGACAAAAAGTCTCAATAGGTGCCCAATATTCCTCAACGATTACAATAAACGAACAACAGCTCAAAGTACATAATTATTTTGTTATATACTTTGGTAACAGGTCAACTCCACAGTTTCAACTATATTAATGTTAGGTAAGGTTCCGCCGTTGGGAGCATACACATCAAATTAAACGGACAAACACTTTTTTCAGGTTGTGGCCTCCTGTTGTAAAGTTTTCAAAACCTTACGCTAGGCAATCAATTGTAATATATATCCTACATATTTGTGTAAAAATGTATAGGCTATAGTACAGTATGTAAATGAATGAAAACCGAGCTAGGTGCTTTGAAATTCATTCAGCTTTTATTACACTTCTGTGTGCCGCACATTCAAAGTGCAACTTTTCATCACAAATTGTACATCAAATCGTTGAATCTACTGAGTGCTAGTTAACCTGCCACACTACAGTTTACCTTTTCGTGCAAATTTGAATCAGAAAGATGACTGGTTACACGTTTAGTGGAGATGAACCAGAATAAGACGGTATCTTTAAGGCTAGAGCTTACAGTAACAATTCCCGTAACCTTTTGAAGAAAACTGTCAACATTCTCTCGCGTAACGATAAAGTTATCCTTATTCGTAACCGGATTTCTACTAATCATCCACCCATTTTGATAATCTTCTTAAGCAACTTCATTTTTCTGTTGGATGTTATTCCCTACGATTTTTTGTTACCCGGCGTTTTGATGGGCGACAGCTCGACAGCGACTGAGTTATAGCTTTCTCCACTAAACGAGCGCACCTCACCTGAATGACCACTTAAGTGGTCATATACCAGAACTAAACTATCTTGATAACAATCGCCCATTGCCGACCGTTTGCCCGAAGAAAAAGTGTAAACTGTTGATGCGTCGTAACACGTGCTCTCAGACCTCCTAACCATGCATTCACTCTCTTAATAAGATTCCGGATCATTCAGTATAAAACTTTTCCATTGGTTGTTTACGTACTTAGTGAAAACATTCATGTTTTTTCTATACAGACTGGGTAGTCTGTACAAAAATTGTTTCTTTCATCATAAAATAATTAATAAGGCAAAACTTTCATTTCGGTTTATGGCAAACGTAGTATGTTTTCTGTCAGAAGAATTTAATAAAAGTTGGTCATAGTGGTGTGGCGAAAATCTGCTCGTACTGAAACTGTAATCTACGGTACACATAAACAGTCACCTGACCTTAAATTCGCCAGCTCAAACCCCAGTGATGGTTTTATAGACTCTGGTATTTCGTCACTTCTCACTAACGTGTCTAATTCAGCTGTTGTAGAAATAATGAAACAAACCTGACAGCTCATCTTACGAGTTCTCACCATGTTGAGAGAATCACCATATGTTTGAAACTGGAATGTTTTAAATGTATGCACTGACTGGCTTTAAAAGAATTGGTTCAGTGACAGATAACTTATTTCCTCTGTACTAAAATAAAAATATTGTTTCCACGTTTGCCGCGCCTAGTTAACAGTTAAACAGTTGCTGTAATTTAAAAGTGGTTATATTGAATCACGTATAACAATTGCTGTCACCTTTACAGTTCACAAATGCTACAGTTAATGCAGGAATAAAGCCAGAAAACCAGCTAAATTAACAGATTTCGATGAGGGAATCTTTCCAACCTGGATGTTTCTGGATGATGACATTACTAGTGACCTGCTAGTAATATCGGACTGTATGTTAACAAAGATGAAGGTAATGACCAAAGCACACCGTGACTGTTCGCACTGTTCCCTATCGTGGTAGTTGGACCGATGAACACGAGTGAAAATGATTGATTCGACTATTATTCGACCTGGGCAGGTGAAGAATCTGCAGGGTATGTTCTGTCCACTTTCAAATAAACTGCTTTAGATCTTGTGGTGGTTCATGTTTCTTTCTAGTTTACCCATGCTTAGATTAAGTACACCATGCCCGCCGTCTGTTTTGCAAAAAGGGTGTGGGTACCAAGTATCTTAGTGAGTTAATCAGTAATTTTATTGTTACCGACAGTTAACAAACTGTTTCCTGTTTCACATTGTTCGTCAGCTTATTACAGAGAAGCAACGCCAATCTCCCGGTAACGAAAGTGAAAAGATTTGGCCAAATCAGTCAGTATTTTTGATATAATTCGATCGTAGGGCAGATTTAAAAACCCCACATGACACTAGTCAAAAACTGAACGCATGCCAATTTATCAGCTTATATCATACAGTTTCGACTGTTTTATAAAACTTTAACATGCATACGTACAAAACTGACGATTACATTGTATGTCACTCTCATCATATTGAGAACTGTGTACTAACCTGAGTAACGGACAACTAAAAAGCTATAGTTCATCATTAAACAGTTTATACTTTGATCAAAAATTTGCCGGAATTGCCGTCGTACGTTCGCATACTTATGCGACATAAAGTAGTCATGAGCGGGTTAAGTAATAATCAGCTTTTCTAACTCTAAAAAATATCACAATCTCACAATAAGCAAAAAATTTTGAATAAAAATTTATTGCTCACAGTGTCCATATCCGTTCTGTTTCTACTAGGCTAATCAGCATCCGAGCAACATTCGTGATTGCTTGGCAGTGATTAATGGATTCCGTTGCAGAAATTGTAATGATTAATACTTATTTTGACTAGCCTGCAATGAATTCCATAGTTGTGTTACGCTTTCCTGTACAACAATTTGTCCCTATAAGGGTTTCTGTGTATTTTGTAGTTTTCAAACAGGCAGCATAAACCGTCATTAATCAATATATTTTAAGTCAATTTAGGCGCCTAGTTTCCAGATTAAGATAAAAACAATAATCTAGGGCTAAAACATTATCCTAGAATTACACTGAACATCTGTACTTTCGATTTGATGAGGTAAATATTAGCCATAAAACATCTGTGTTCGGAAGTGAATTTTGAGGAGACAAGTCAGTAGTCATGCGTTGTTTTACCTGCAAAACCATCTCGACCGTTCAAATTGATTACTTTATATCAACTGCAGCAAGATGGTTAACTTCGGTACAACTTAGTGTAAATCACAACCAAAATGACTGTCATGCTGGTGTCATCCGGCACATATGAGAACTTTGGTTAGCGTATGATCTAATCTTAGCGTAGCCAATGAAATTCGGTCTACAAACACAACAAAAGCAAAAGCTTGACATTACATAATTTACAACTATGATAATGCTTTGTGAGAAGAATCCTTTTCAACCAAAAAACTAAAACTAAAATATGTTGGATCAAAGGGTTAACGTAAATTGACTACTCTTTATCACCGAAATCACGATGCTGCTGCTGGACTGTTATATTAGCCATGGTTTACAAGTGTACGTCACAATCGAGTCAGGACCAGATTAGGTGTGTTTACTGATTGTATTGTGCAAATTACCAAGGCATTTCTAGATTTCGCCGAACCACATCATTAAATGTTTAAGTTTATCAGAGACTGTTCAGAAGGCTTTGTTAATGTGTAACCAATGTGGTATGTGGTCAGAGTTTTACTCCGTTTAACTAGCCCACGTAATTCTGGCCGTTAATGCAGGTTAATTTGAAACTTACAATCAAAGTGATTAACTAATCAAATTGTTTATGAATATGCTGACAATCAGGTTGGCTGATTCATACCTTTTAACTTCTGGGTTAATTTCACTGTGTTCAACTCGTGTGGTTCTTCCATTCCACAATGAATAAAAGCAACAGGAGCAACCTTGTCTTACGAATATAAATCACCAGCTAGCAGTTAGTCCACACTTTTTGAATTTGGTCTTATTCCCATTCTTCGACTAATTTTGTTGTGACAACTTGGTACTAACTGTGTGTATTCACTCACGTACGTCTGATTTCGAAAACCTCCAGCTAATCTGTTAAAAACGTAAAGTTTGACGAGCTGTTTAGGATTCGTAAATCGTGTGTTTTGGAAGGTCACAACACAATTTCCCATAGGAAACTTGTAATTCTGATGAAAGGGTTACCAACGTCGTCAGTATAGCAATAGTATTCTAGAATCAACATACCTTGACCTTGAAAACAACAGTTCAAATGAGTCAGTACCTCAGGACTAGCTGAAAACGTACATGTCAAATGAAATCACCAAACTAATAGTTAACGATATGTTTCAAGCTGATGGACAAAGAGTGTCGGTTAGCACAAATAGGAAACTATCACGGAACTGTGTCAAATACATTTTTGTCCTGATAATAGGCGCAATATTTACGAAAGGTGACCGAGGACTAGCCATCACTGAAGTGATATCACCAAAACTCCCAGCTGTTAGTTAGAGCCGCATCATTTACAAATTTTGTGTCGATGTCGTAAGTTTGGTCGTCGGCTCGAGCTGCATCCAGAAGACTTCAAATATCACAAATGCATGAGACCCTCTGATGGCAAATAGCAGGCGATGACAGATTCGAGTACCCTACACACCCATTCGCTTTACAATACTAATTTCGGCAAAACACAAGATCCTAATTGCCAACATTGAAAGTGCTTTTAAATTAAACCTCTTTTTTACGGTCATTCCTCTGATATCTTAGCCTCGGTATAACAGTTGTTCATGCGACAAACAAATTATGTAAAACAAGTGCAAACCAACCTGAATGATTGTCACTAGGCCTACCTTTTTAACTGGAATGTTGACCAGCATATGTGGAATAATTTTGCCAGTCGATGTGCCTTAAAAGTCTGTCACGATGTACATTAAATAGGCACTTTTGTTGGATAAAGCCCTACAAGCACATCGTCATTGAAACATATATATTCCAGAAGTAAACAGTAGGTACCGTTTTAAACTGCCCATAAATTAAATTTATTAAAGATTCACATTCTACCATCCTCATCATAGACAGCGATACATCAGTGGTTCTGATCGATGATCAACTGCCACACAACCATGAGGAATAAACCAAGTACTGACCGGGAAGAAAAAACAGAATTGGGGAAGGGGCCTAACTTATTAAAACAGTTACGTTGTTATTCTGAAAGTCACAACCTAAAAATAAACGTCTGAGTTGTAAGTGAAAACAAGGCGTTATCAGCAAGACAATTCCCTTA
>LUCH01000044.1:26605-63275 GCA_013368495.1 Paragonimus heterotremus | reverse complement strand
TGTCTGTTCGACTCATGTATCTCGGTGCCGCATACTACAGTACATGCTTCAAAAATGGCCTGTGAGCTCTCAGTCTACTAGCTATTCGAATCTTCGGAATGAGAACTGCTAAGGCAAGTCGGTTTGGTACTTATGCTTTACCGACGGTATAGTCTGTTTCTCAACAGTCAGCCGTTGGTGTTGGTTGGGTTGTTGCCCAGCAAAAGTGAGATCGAAACGAAAACGTATCAACGCATGGTCAGAATTCAAGTATATGCCCCGATAAGAACGTCAGTCCTGAATGAAGCTCCGCCAAATAAAACTAACAGATATGTAGTCTATCTGAGACCAGGCCTGATTCGTAGGAAAAGGCCAAGTATAACAATGATGAGCATGATGTTTAAAACTAGTGTTGGTTAAAAATAGCTTATGCTCAGTGCACAGATGCAACAGCTGCCCACCATTATCCGAGCCTTATGGTGCTATCCCGAACCTGCTACCTAAATCAGACTCGGCCTCACCAAGGCGGCCGATCTGAGCATTCCTGTTACCAGCCAGAATGACTACATTCGATTCACGCGTTGACCGAAAGAGGGCGGATAGATCCGAGTAAAAGCGTCTTTGACGTCGAAGTCACTACAGTGAGTTGAAGCATAAGCAGACAATGAACTGGTTTCTGAATATTTCGCGCGTACAACCGGTCTTAGCAATACCAGCCACATTCCATCTTCCATTTTCTAAATTCTAACCATCGTATTCTAAGTTTGATCTTTTGAGTATCCTTGCAACATTTGCGCCAACTGGTTATCCACGCTATGTTTAGACCCAACTGATTAGCAAACAATGTGCTAATTAGTGTGCCCTCATCCATTCATATGGCAGTATGCTTGACTGTAGATTGCAATGGCTAACATATGGTTAAAAACGACTGAAGCAGCCAGGGTTCATTTTCTGCCCTCAGACAGTCATGCTGCGATAAATCATACAAGCAAATTGATAACTAGAACAGGGAACATCCTTGACATTTAAAATTAACAACAGGACTTCTTAAAACGTCTGTTAAATATTAGTTACTTATCTACGGCTTATAATGCTGTTCGTCAAAGTTTTTAACTTATTCGATTTGCAAATATTCCGGTCTATATTCCAATGTTGCTCAAGAAACAGTCCTGGCAAGCTACACAAATAGTAAAACTAGTGTGATATTGCTAAAAACTGTTGTACCGTTATACTGGTAGCTGCTTCGGTTTAAAGGTCAAAATAACTTTCGAGTCGTAAATGCTCAATCAGCAAACAAAAATGACAGTTCAGTAGTCAGCAAACTGAAATTCGTAACTCTTGGCTAATTATTCATTCTACATAAAACCATCAATAAGTAGTTCGGTTACTTTGATGACTGCATAACGCCCGGCAGTGAAAAATATGACCTTCGGTTGGATTCAAACCAGACAACAAAATAAAAGCCCAAGATGAGGCACATACTTTGCTTGATGAGCTTTGTAGTCCCACACAGTATTCATAAACTTGAATTTCGCCTCAGTCATCCACTCAGCCAACAGTTTCATACTAACTCCACCAAAAATATCAGAGAATGGTCTATTGTAGTAGGAGTTCCCAAGCAGTTCACCCCGAGTTCGCCAAAATGGCAGCTGGGCACTATAATTGTGTCACTATCAATTATAACAATAGCCGCGAAAGAATACTGTTCGTGACACTGGTTCAAGTCCACCTTAAGCCCAGATCATTCACAGTTGGACCCTTTCCAAAATATCATTAAACTTTTCACAAATGTTTACATGAAATATTGCGACTATCAATTAGTATCTATTACAACTTTGTTGGCACTGTACGGCATGCGGTCACCCACAACAACATCTGGTTGTTTTAATAAGCTAATTTTCCTTAGACTTGTGGCCATTTTGAAAGGCTTTTTAATTGCTTCAGCTGAAACTTCTTTCCTGCTTGATAATTTTAGTAACCATTACATTTACATTCAAGGTGAGAGATTATCTTGACTGTAATTTCCATCAATAGTACCATATAAATTCCGATGATTTCGGTCGCCCCTTCTGAAGTTTTCCCTGACTTGCAAGCCAGTTCCAACAAACCGACCGTTTACACCAGCGTTATTGGAACTATGCATTTCATATCACTATATTGGTTATCCTAAATCGTCAGTACCGCTTCAACAATGGGTATGATCAACTCCAAGTACCACGGAGAATCAATCCAAACATCCGCGCACAAGTGTCGGGTACTTAGTCCAGTGACTCATTATTTAAATCATCGTCTTACGACCGCTGTATTCGCAGACATTATGTGAATTAATTTCTTTTACTGCTAGAGCTCCTTCTTATTAACCCTACACTTTTGAAAAGGAACAGCAATATCAGATAAAAATAGGAAAAATGGCATTTCTATTGGACGGTACATTTAACTCGAATGAACTTTACAGTGGTCTAACCAAATAAAAATGCAAACAGGATACTCACCTAATTCACAGTGTGTTCCACTGAACCCAATTTGACACAAGCAAATATACTGCTCGTATTCAGTATAATTCTTCTGAGCAGAAATTTTATGACAACGAGCTCCGTTCAAACAGACCAACTCACCACAACGAACCGAGTTGGGAAGAAGCTCACTAATTGGTTGTTTTTTGTCTTTATCTGATAGTAGAAGAATTTAAGTGAATTTTAAGATAACTCTCGTAATGCGTACTGATGTCACTCTTGTTTGGGTCCTCAACTGCCACTTCCATAACCATAGACCAACCGGTTTGTTGCGACTGTGAATGTTTTGTGGCAAAATTTTCACGAACCAGACCACCTGAAAATGGGAGGTGAAGGAAATTTATGAAAAGGTGGTTTTGTAATATTTTTACACTTATTGGTTACAGCTGCTTTGATTGGTTTTTATCCTAGCGGCACGACAAAGATGAAATAGATTTTTAAAAAATTTAACAAAAGGGAAATATATTTCTATACGTAATTACAAGATCGGAAAAGTATATACTATTCATTTGAAAGTTAATAACGCAACGTCATAATCTGGATGATTTCAATGGACTAAACGGAAATCTTCATGAAATTTTTTCTCTGAAGCATGATAAAGCGAAGATAAAAATCAGTCGTTGAGATGAATGAAAATTTTGACAGGCGTTTTAGGTATACGCTGCAAGAAAACACGGGTTTTTAAAAGTTTACACTGACGGCAGAAAAAAAAGAACAATCAACAATCTAGACCAACAGCGAAATGAACCTGGACATAGTCGATGAAAAGCGTTTGAAAAAATCATGTTTGTGAGGTACCTGTACACTCTACTGATTCACAGGTTTGAAGGTAACCTCATAAAAACACTTATAAATCTGTTTCTTTTCACGAAAATATGATTTCAAAAAATGGAAAAACACATGACCAACAAGAATGTGTGCTTATCTAAAAGTGAGTTTCGATAGCATAAACGAGTATAAAAATGAGCCTATCGTGCTTGTAACAGAAGGTTTAAATCTTCGTAGGTTGTTGATTACACCGAATATAATTTAAAACTACCATATATTAAACATGGTTTAAATGAACCAGAGACTTACATGAATATATGTAATGCGTCTGTTGTTCACTGACCGCAATATCTTGTTCATTTAATGTCAACGGGAGTGGAGTACGCAGCCTCTGCTAAACAAAAATGTACTGTACATCGCTTGATTTCAATTTGGACACTCAAGCTTACAGTCACCTTCATACAACTTTTCATTGTTACAGAACCCACAGACGCAGCTTCGTGTAATCAGTGAGAGCTCTATTGTGCGACAATATCAGTCTGGTTTACTCATCCGGCTCACTATGTTGTGACCGCAAAAGACGCCTGGTCTGAGAGTCGTTTCACTCTGCAAAACTCGTATAGATCATGTCGAAAATCAAACCACAAACGCGTACACTCACTTGCACGTCAGACATGCATTCACATACATCATTGTCATTCGCCCTGGTAGAACTTTTCCCATAGCGCGTGCACAATATTCCGATAGTCTATTCTTGTCCTTCGTCTTCCTGGAGTTTGTAGCTTGCTCTTTTGTTTCTCACTGTTACCTGTGGGTAATATACTACTCGTGAGTAGTATGCTGCCCACAACAAAACTGCCTGTCATACAACTAGAACAAACGCATTCCCGATTTTCAGCCTTGGATTCCACGTATTTTGGAACTTTATAGAGTCATGAAACCTTTAGAATCATAGAAGGGCTAGAAACTAAATTTGACTAATCCACCATAGGCTCTCTGAAGCTCAATTTTTGTTCTAATGACTGAGACATTAGATACTTCGCTGTTCCCTGTAACAAATGAACAAGGCGGTAAAACGAAGTGGTAAACAAGAATCTTACTGAACCATTCCAGGTTCGAGTTCAAAGTAGTCCGTTTCTCAACAATGGAATAAGTAGTAGTTCCCCAGTAAAAACCATATCGGTAACTCCATTAGCTGAAAACCTATCCGCAGGTTGACAACTAATAATGACGTTTTGATCTGACACTGTTCAGCACAGAACTGTAACATTACCAAGTACAAACGAGAATGGTTCTTTTGTATTTTGTCAGATATGCACTTGGTTAACCACCATTGCCGAATTTCCTGATGTAACGTATCAACAGAATTCACATGCAGTTATTTATTTCAAATGAATTTTTTCTCATTGCAGAAGCCCTTCCAGGGCCACCAAGCCCAACGTTATTCAAGATATTGTATCACGCTTATTTACATGGGAAGTTTTGCACATAGAGTTGACTTGGATTTTCAGTTTCTTACAAAAGTAGCCATCATATAGAGATAGTGCTGTAGTTGTGTGATTAGATATTTATTGAGAACACCATGATTTTTATCCTTAGTAATAGATATCTACGAAAAGACAGCAGAAATTCAATAAAAGGCAAATAAACTTCTGGCCATTTTGAGTTATCATTGGGAGTGATTCTATCACAGACGCGATGTTCTCGATATTTACGAACTCTTCTAATGGCTTGTAATTGCCAGTTTCGAAACAGACATTCACACCAATCAGCCGCGTTGGCACTGCTGTCATCTTTATTTTTGCTTTAAACGTGAACAGCAAACCAGCAGCGCAAAAGCGCTGTACAACTGTAGACCACTGGAGAAGATTCGAGTAAATCTTCCCCTAGTACCATATCTTAAAGTCGCTGGCAGTGAGTTTAACTGATGAGTCTGACTGAGATGTTTGCTGAGTCTCCTTTTCAAGATGACAACGCTTAGCTGACTGAACTTGTTGTAATCAGTGAATGACAAGTGCACTGAATTTCAAAGGAAAGACCATAAGATCATAAATTCATGGGATCGTAACATGAAGTCTTGAAACAAAATAGTAGTGGGATGTTACTGATGGGGAAATTTTTGCTGCCTTGGAATACAGCAACAAATCCGGACTGACGCTGCACAAGCGATGTTTTTTCCAGCTCCTTTACGCACACTGGAACATTAGCTTTCAAGACGCATTCTACTGTTAATTGGTACTCAGTCATTATGACTGCTTTAGAATGTGATTCTTAAGATAATTTGTTTCTTCTTATGAAATCAATATGGAGAAAAACGAAGTCTACAACTAGAAGACCGTTAGAACTCGCTATGTAATGCCTCTGAATTATCTTAAACTGTACATCTTCATAGATTTCTGTAATATACTAAAATTAGTCATGGCAGTGGGTTAGCAGACAAGGTACTGATACGAGCAGCTAAAGTGCTGATATGCTGGACTCCGTCCACATCACTTTGAAAATGCTGATCGTTACTAGTGACTAGTTACTTCATTGGTTGACATACGATCTGAAAGATGAGTAGTTCGTATTGTGCGTACTGAAATTACTAAAGCAGTGAGATTACTGTAAATACTACCTCATACCAATTTTACTGCTCCCTATAGCCTTCTGAACATCATTTATTTCCTAGCGTATTGGTTTTAAATTTGGTCTCAAAGAAACCAGCATTATGTTTTACACATATTTCGTTAAAGCCAAACTTTAATCGATCGGAATGTCACCATGAGTAAGTGGTGTTCAACCTGCAGAGGGCAAAGTTCGTATCTACTTATCGACAGAAGAACTGACTATTATATTCACTCAAAATCACTCTACACAACACCAGTATAAAAATATCTACAAGTGTTATACACTCAGAGTAAACTAGAGAAAAGCTGTCAAACAGTGATGATATTTGGTTTGACATCGTTGATAAACAGATAAGGAAGTCGTAGTAATGGATTTACCAACCGAAGTTAACACAGCCGTTACCGTCTCTTCTTGAGGCGATCGAGTAATGCAAATAGTAACCAGAAGTGAAAGCGAACGAGCACTTAGACAGGTTGTTTCCTTCGTCCTGGATAGTAGTTCAATAGTTGCTCCCTGAGAACTAGAACGGGAACATAGGTCCAAGTCATGAAAATATATACACTACTAGCCAGGTGTAACTATTTCAAAACTCGAAGTCGGAGCCTATGTTCGAAATATTCCAAAAGAAACACCTACCTGAACGCATAACTGTTGTCCTTTTAGAGTATATTTTATTTTTTATGAACTAAACCCTCATAGACTCAACATTGATAATAATAAGTTTGGATTAATTAGGCTGAATAAAAACCAATCAGAGCACCGCATTGGAGCTCATGTAATTTTGAGTGAGTACACAAAAAGTATCATTATAAATGACATTACTTGTGTAACTTTATCTATATATCCAAGTACAGTTGAAAGAGGAATTTGACCTTCAGTAGTTCAGGGCTACTTGCTTCTGATCGCAGATTTATGTACACCTGAGAGGGTACTTGACGGAGTAAACCTTTCACCACATATTTAGCCTCTTTGGTTCGTAATAGGCAGTATATATTTCCTCATATCTACAGTGTATCCCGTTTTAAAATTATCATATTTGTTGTCTTACCTTTCAAGGTTTGTTACACTTGGATCTATGGACAAACTGTGTAATCATTTATCTCAGAAAATATTGTAATTATGAGGGGTACGTGGCGCTCACAAACAGTGCTTGATATTGTGGTCATTTCACTTACTTGTAAACCTCTGCTCTTGTCTCACATATTGGTTACTATATGGTAGCCGTTATTCCCTTTATCATGCAGTTTGCAAATCATTAAGGTATTAATTTAAAGCTCAGTGACCATTCCCCACGCCATTAAGTTTTACCAACTTGCGAAAATTTTCCAGTCTTGACATCATCTTTTGCAAGCGGCTTGTCGGAACCCCTGATAAACATAAGCAAGCAAACACTGATGGAATGAAAATTGACAACTCGTAATAGAAGACAAGTTAAACCCCAGTTCAAAATTAATTCACAGGTATTGGTTAATAAACGTTGTTTCATTGCATATTTTCAGATTCTTCACAGATAACTGGGTCGAATAATCTTGAACCTCATCGTACCTTCAAGAAACCATTCAGTCATCCCATTGGCTCATAAGGAAACTCGTCGATTGTTCTCACTTAGTGATGTTATCTAGATCCTGTAATTACTTCGTCCGTGTAAGTGACTTGACTTTATACTGTCTGAAACATGCAGGGATGAATAGTTTGATTGAAGTAAGCCTGCACTGCCGACTCGAAACAACGAGCATTCCGTTTAGGAAAATAGTTTTGAGGAGTACTTTTTTAACACAGCACCTGGAAAACATTTTAATTGTACATGTATTAAAAGATTTCTGATAGAGCATCTATCTTCGTAAATTTAATTTTCATCTTTTCGACCCGGTATCTTCCATCTTATCTGTCTGCTTAATCCATGAAGTAAAGCTTGTGAAACGCCCCCTAGGTTGTTTGTAATTGACAGTATTATACCAGATGAAGGTCGAAGCTCAAGAATTTTTTTTCGGGGAAGCATCACTAAATTTTAGTCAACTTATTGATTCATTCAAATTATTTCAAGGGACCCAATTACTACGAGCTGTATCTTCGTAGAGCTGAAGCAAAGTGATGGTGCATTCTAAAGCACCATTTCGTTTTGTTTCACATTTTTATCTAATCCCGAAAGTGTTGTGTATGAAACTGCAAGTTTGCTACGTAGATATTTCAGCGACTTCAGAACACATCAAATCTACATTACGTTTTACCCTCTAACGTTTCATGGTGTAAACAATTAATAACGAACAGTACCAGAAACAAAAACTAGATTTTGTTTATTCAGTCTACCAACTGCCCCCAAATGATGTTCACCGGGTTCCAGATGAAACTTTTCAAATATTTATGTAACAGGGATGTGCATAGTGGCATACTCCCTATAGACTCTAACAAATTAATTCCTCATCCCAAACCTCCTCTGTTATAATTTTTCACATAAAGCAAAGAGTGTTTAGCATGCGTGCCTCTATTACCATACGCAAAATTCCCAGCATTATTTTCCTGCTTCAACTAGAAGAGCCAGGTGTTTTTGAAGAAAGCTAAAGCCATCAGCAAAAGCATAGAGGTTCCAATTGAAGTTGGAATCTTGTTAAATTTTAGTCAAGCAAGGAACTATTTTTCAAACTTATCATACGTTTTTATTACTGATCAAGTGACGTTGTAGGTATTGTGGTTGCCTCATGAGAATAGAGCCACAGGTTAAATCCTGCTGGTCGCAAACATGTGATGAACCTTAACAAGGAAACGTTCACGTCTGGTACCCCTTATCAAATATCCAGACTAAAAAATCTATCGGACCTCGCAAACTGCGAATAGATGTGAACGATGTTCGATTCATACTTTTTAATTGTTACGTACTCCTAGTTTACTATATCCTCTTTCTTTGCCTTTCTTTCCAAAAATATATAACCAAAAAAAGACCTACGTTCATATTTTCTGAAAGGCGGAGAGTTTAGTATGCCTGCTTGGTTAAACATCAACGAAAGTTTGTTCAACACACTGTCAATAGTGTTAACGCTATATATGATTTCGTTCATGTTAGACCAAAATATCGTTTCGTTTGCCCAAAATATAAATTGTTATTCTTTTCATACGGACGACCGAAATCTACATGATCATTTTAAGAATAGTTTCTCGGCCACCGTAAGATGGGACAAATACGAAACAGAAACACTAGAAAATATTTGGGCACAACATAAAAATGCCTAAAGTTCTGTAAGTTGACGAGGGCATTAAGGTAATTTACGCAAGCCTCTGGTAGGTTTAACTGGTTTATAACGAAACAACCGTAGAAACAGACGAATTACCCTTGTTTTCTGTTATTGGCAGACAGGTGATTGTGTTATTAAAATGCGATAACATGAGGACAAGATTTATTTATACTATTTACTTGGTTAAACGTGAGACGTCTACCATCATGGTGTGGCTTGGTAACAAAGCAGACACAATGCATTACTCCGTAAATGTATGGGGTTTCTGGCTTATGTCTGACATTAGCCTTAGTTCAGATTTATCAAAATTAGGACTCCACCAAGTTTTGTAACAAAGTGGAGATAATTAGCTTTTTTCAATTTACATTGTATAAAACTCGTCAAAGTTTGATTGACTCACTTGTGATGATGAGTAGAATTATCCAGTCAGCTTTCAGGAACCGACACTGCTTCAAGTGCCAATTCTCGAACATGGTTTAGTAAAGCGTGTAGTCTGCCAAAAATACCTCACAGAGGCTTTTCTGTCATCAGAAAAGTTGTATTAATAATGTCAGAATTGTCTTTGAGACTTATTGCGATGTTTTCCCAAGTTCACTTCGAGGTGCATTCTGATTGGCTGACAGGCTTTTCGTGAGCAAGTTTTGAATTAAAGAGTAAAAGGTCGCCTTCCTGTTGATCGTCCGCACTGCTGTTTGGGACCTTGAACAAACTTACTTGATATTTTAATTTTTCAACAAAATATGGCACAGAACCTCTAGACAAATAGATTGCTAACACGTATGTAGCCGGAGTGAACAGACTTCTCCGACCTATAAACATGTTGGTTACCTATATGTTTCTTCGCTCGTTGTATGTTCTTATGGGAATAATATGTGGTGGACACGCCACAAAATAAGTCGACAGTAAACGATTAGGAACCAGTGGAAGTGTGAACAAAACTACGAGCGAACAAACAAGTCAGTGTATTAAACGGAATTTCCTTAGGCAAAATGATTGCCAAATCTGTGCACAACAAGTAGGGTTTTAGATCCTTATCACAGACTGCAATTGAACAAGCAGCTGAACGGTATGCTATATTCAAAATAAAGTTGGAAATCAAATACCTTCTGAGATAAATTGTTTAAATGATGTAATGTGTAATCAAGTTCACCTCCAATTATGCTTGGCTGGAAGCGATATATCAGTCATCAATAATCTGGTTTGTGCCAGATTTTGGCTGGTTCTCAAAATACAGTATTTGCTTGCTTAATGACCAACTGTCACTTAATTAACAACATACAGATAATACTGGTTCTGTGACTTTCCTTATGACATGTTGTACCTTCACTGAGTAAAACTTTTGTGGGTGATTACAGCCGTTTGTGTGTAAACCTCCAAGCACAGATTGGTGCTGAAGTTGAAGGGAGTAAAACAATCACAAGGTGGAAAGTTGTACAAATTCGTTTGTTTGTGTAAATATTTCCAATCTGTGTTCACTAGAATCACTGTGTGGTTTTCCCTGGAATATGGTTAGATTAAGTTAGATTAAGTTAGTGTACAAACATTATGATGACGAATTTTACAAGCGACTATTCAAAAATCACTGTTTAGATGAGGCTACCTTCTGCGGACAAACCATGAAATAGTTCATCATTTGTGCAGCCCATCAGGTCCTCCAATAATCGGTGTAAAGTAGCACTGTTGGTGCAATAACAGTGGAGTATTCGGACAGAATTAACAGCGGAATATCCAGGACAGACCCCTGTACAGTGCTGTTGTTGACAACGGACCAGTGTGACGAACGCCTTTTACGCTTAATGGCCAAGTCACCTCGGATAAGGTAATTGTCTAGTCACCTCAGCAACAACAAAACCCATTTCGTTTTTAATGTTCTGTCTATGGAAGGAGGTGGGCGATTCTAGTAAAGGCTTCAACATAGTGAGGGTAAAACAAACCAGCAATAATTTCAACTGGCTGGGTTCAAAACTCAGGAAAGTTCAGCGGACTTTTTGCATAAACGTTATACTGTACAATCATGGAGGATCTAACGTTAGCGCTTTAACCCAAATAGACTCTTCAAGTATGCACTGCATTACCTCGCAAGCGGCTGAACATATGGCTAGGAAGCAGCAGGTTGTTTAGCCTTCTCTGCACTCATCAGTTATAATCGTAATAGATTTGTAAATGTGCCCTATATTCTCAAAGCCCGTTATACATATTTAGCACCTGTACATATGCTCATAAAATTATGCAATAATATTTACACCCTTACCGACGTCTGAAAATTAAATTAAATGTTCGCGCTACTTCTGTGCATCTGCGAGAAAGCAAAGTGTTAACATGCACAAGATGAAAAACGTCACAATAATAAAGATCAGGTAACCAATAAATTTAGTGTGCCAGTTAATGTTTCGATTAGGCAACAATATTGACAATTACTTCATAATGAAGGATCTAAAACATTCATTTTCAAAATGTACTTAACAAAAGTGCTCCGTTAAATTCTAATGAACTCATTCAAGACTTTCCTAGATAACTATCAGTAGTAGCCTGACAACGCACATTTTTATCATAGCTTGCACAAAATTTAGTTTTGTTTAAATATAACGATATATCCGAACAAACTCAACAACAAATGGGTTTTTCTCACTTCAATAAAGATGATAATTCCACGACATAAGTATCTAGTAAAATATAAGTTTATAATGTAAAGGACACAACTACACAAGTTTTCGCGATATTGTTACCGAATAAACCCGTTGTTGTAACCCTGGGACTGATCAGATAATCACAGCAGGATTTGTAATAAACGACAACGTCCTGAGCAAGCATATTGAAAAGGATTCTATCAAAATGCTCATATCCTTGAAAATCTGACACAGAATAATGAATACGTTTGTCTTAAACCGAGGGTACAAACTTCTAAACAGTAGAGTCAGTCTGATGAAACAGAATCCATGACGAACGAATTTTTGAAACATACGGAACAAGGATACAAAGGTGTAGGGTTTAGAGAAATATCATAAACATGCAGTAGCTTAGAAAGGAACTGGAAGAGCGAGACTTCTAAGTGGTTAACGTGATTAAAAATGGTATGATTGTAGTAACTCACTATGTAACATCTGAGTCAACATGAAAACATTATATTGACACACTTCAATACAGCGGTTGTTACTGTGCTACTGTTAACAGTACGGTAAAAGCTCAAACCGACTTCACTAAAGATACGAAATGCTCACAATACTGAATAAACTCCACGTTTGCTCGAAGAATTGAAATAATTGCAACTAATCAGCGTGATATATTGAAGGGACTATACGAAGTAAATTCCTACCAACTTAAGAGAGGGTGTATTCAGTTTATTTTCAAACAGAAATTGTGGTCACATGTGACGTTCCAAAAAAGTTATTGCCATGTATTAGGTACCTAACTTCCTTGCTATATCGACCTAGAACTGAGCAGACTAGATTAACCAAAATTGCACGATCACCATTTGTCAACTGAGAGGATGGAGTAGATTGATTTGTTCAATATTAGAATAGTGAAAACGGGTGAGTTTCTTCTACCTCTGAAACAATCAAACATACAATTAGTCTGTACGTACTGGATTTTTACTTTAAACAGAATTGTACTTACCTTTCTGATAGCCTTCTATGTTTACCTTTCTATGTTTATCTTCTGTGTGCATGTTTTCTGATGTCACAAACAGGCAGCCAATAAATTCCTTGGAAAAAGTCGCTTAAGCTTTATCTGGATCAGACCGTTCCACGTTTCCGTTTAGTTGGCTCAATAATTGCATTAACGATTGAAAAGAACAGCAAAATTAATGAAACCGATCCCCAAAATATTGAGATATTGAGCAGTGGTAAGGCTCTAAAATTCTCCGATTAACTCCTGCATATAAATTTTTAAGTAGGCTAGTGACTTGTAATTTTATTACCGTTTTTGAAAGTATTTCGTGTTAAGCCATAGTCTCTGATCCCTAATACAGCAAACAAACTGAAATCAGAATCTAATATGTGTTTTGTAAATTTTTTTCAAACATCTCGTTGGAAGTCAGGTATATAGATAACACACCGTTCACTTTCATCTTCACAGAGCTCTCAGGTCATGCAATTCATCAGCCTTAATGAACACAACTTCTACTTAGGAGAAAACCCCGGAACAAAATCAAGTTGGTGACAAACGATCGTACGTTGATTCGGGGTACCATCCTTGAATAAAGTATCCAAACCAGTGATTTCTAACCTTGTTTGCAGTTTGGAGCCATTCTCAGGATTTATCTGACGCATTCTGTTGCAAGCTTCTTTGCTCGAAATGATCAACTGATAAGAGATTTCGTTAACATTTTCTCGACCAATTTTTAGAACATCATTATGAATGTCCCAAGTGAAAACGCATTTAAAATGGGAGAAGACAGATGAATCGCCGGCAGATGTTATACAACTGCATAAAGTTTCGTGTCTTCTGGGAACAATGTTCGGAGTTGTCAGTACCAAATCAACACAACGGTTTTCAATGGAACCGTCATAATACACGAATTCAGTTAGCACATTCTGCTCCTCAAACGTGTAACTAATATGAAAGCAGAAAACAACACGCTTCAAACGGCTAAAAGTACAAATCGTGCCAGACCGTGAGTAATAATCACAACTGAGCCGATGAAAACTAAAGATCGATAGTTGTTTTTGATTAGAAAGAATTCATTGTTGATGACTGGTCAACAAGACCTCATTACGCTTGAGAATTTGTGGACTGTGCAGTTTCATCTGGACCACAAACGATTATGCAATATCACCGTTCTGACCCGTAGTCCACATTTGCCCCACGACGAACGAAGTGGCGTTCTGTCAGTGCCACTCACTGGCTTGTGAATTAATACATCTCTCAGCCACTTTAAGACATATTTCTCAGGTTTGGTTTTGAACATTCTTTCTGTTCTTCGAAAGGAAATGTTTCTGAGATTGTGCAAAAATTGACAGATATAATGACTGGTGAAAAACATAGGAGTTCACATTTTGACCGAAGTAGAGACTACCTAGTCTTTTGTCAGAGTGCAACTTCATATGCAGTGTAAACGCGTTTCAAGGTGCCCCTGAGTCTTTACAAAAATGTTCATCAAACTGTCATCTTTGAAGAAATTTCGTTGTTGACAGTATCTCTAAGAAATTCCATAAATTCAGTTTCCAAAAGCCTCATTCATTTTCGGATAAAACTTTCCCTCTAGAGGTTTGCACGAAACAGACAAAGCGAACACGAATTAACGCCGTTTGCTCAGCCTCTAAGCTCTCTTCAGGCCCTAGCCTAGACGCTTTGCGAAACATCATACGTACTATTGACCTTTTGTACGCAGAAGGATAAAAACGCATAAAATTCCTGTACTTCCCTACACCTGTTAGTCTATGATTCACGGAACGTTCAGTATGTTCATATGAATGGTGTTTTCTCAAGATGTCCAGGGAAGGTATCGACCACAGATCACAGCCTTGGTATTGCATCCTCGTTCAAGGTCCCGATGAAACAGCATAGTCCACAAATTCTCAAGCTTATTGATGCTTTGTTGACTATTTATTAGCAATCAATTCTGTGCACTCAAAACACCCATCGATCTTTGCTTTTCATCGGTTTAGTTGTGAGTATCACTCACGGTCTATCCTGATTTTTATTCTCACGCAATCGAATCTTGAAACACTCTCTTCCCGTCGGGAATTTGACTCAGGAAGATAGTAGAGTGATATTGCACGTTTCATATCTGGACACATTCCGCTGCATCTTCACTAGTACTTAATGCTGAATAATTATATATCAGTGTGAGAAAATAAACAAGATATCAGAGAAAGCCAACTGTCGGAGTTCGCAACCATGATAGCGCCAACCCTGCAAACAATTTTTTCTTAACCCATAACATAGATCTGAACTTCCAAATGGCAATAGCTTCAGCACAGTACAATATTCACGTCTGTGCTTTTGAGTACTCGATGCGATATGCCGTTGTATAATCACATTGGTGTTGCGTCATTAAAATATAACGTGCAATGAACAACGTAGACACTTTTAAAAAAGGAACGAATTCCAGCGGATTCATGCAATCTGCTCGAAGTGCGAGATTTCCCGGCAACGAGTGAAGATACATGTTCTCTTCAAGTGTATCGACCGGCCGTCATGCACGTCTTATTATGAAGTGTTTGAGAATAAGTGGACTGAAGCCAAACCATGGGAACCTGAAGCGCATCAGCACTGCTTACATCCAGGCTACACAGTCGCATAAAATAAAGCTGTGTCAAACTCATACTCGTTGCTTGTCTTTTGTGGGGAACTTGCCGTTTTCGTGCCACACTACGTTTGTTAATTTCTGCAAAATGGTCACTGATCAGACAAAAAATGAAAGTCTGGAACACCCTAACTAATCTTTGGAGAAATCAGAAAACGTACTTTACCCTCGAGATTTCAGTAAGTACGTTCTGAACCTATGTTTTATAACACTTGATGTGCTACGGTTAGAAACATTGTTGTTACGACAAGCTAGACTGTGTATCAACAGAGGCACAATTTGGGTGTCCTACTGATCAGTTATCAGATTTGAATGTTATTAGCTAGGATAATCATAATTAATTTAAAACAAAGATGATCGACATTTTCTGTGAGCTTTTTATGACACCACCAACAGATAAATGGGCTCTCACAATTCGTCATTTTGAAGCTCTAAAAGACCCGAGAACTAAGACACTTGTCTTGTTGTAACCAGATAAATCTCTCGGGTGTCATAGTTATGAATATAGAAGAGTACGCTAAGAACATGTCCATGCTGAACAATAGAAGTCAATGCCAACCTATAGAAAAGTGGAAAACGTGACTGAGACGGGATGTCAGATAGTTCGGCACCGTGATTTGTTGTTGCCATATAGAATACATGATGAATTTGCCTTCAAATCCCTAAAATCTGGCGGTTCATCAGCACCACAACCGTACGGTATACTTAAAACATAAACGGAGAGCACCACTTCGACCAATTTTACCTATTAGCTATGTCCAGTAACACAAATTGACTCGGTGGGTGATGTAGGTTATTGTGCCATTAAAACGGAAATATGTCAAATATACTGTTAGACCCAGTTGGTTTGATTGAAGATTTTAACAGAATTAACCTAGCAGGAAAAGTCATGTATTCAAGAGAAGTTCAATCACTGTTTGTGAATGTCCCTGTGTGCAACATGGTTAAATTTATCTGTAACTTGATTGAGTCCGAGGGCTCTAACATAAAAGTTTTCACAGATCTGTCGAAACTTTCAGTATTAGTATGCATGGATGAAATCACTTCCAGTTTTCAGAAAACGCCTCATTAATAACTACATAAAGTATATAACGTAGTAGTTTATTAGAATGCTCAGCCGTTGAACTTCGATCGCTTCCTGCCCAATTGCAGAATAACGGGTATCCGCTAGCGTTTACCAGTATACAGAGCAGGCAACGTACAGCAAAAGACAAATTTTTCACCGCTGGGAAGAAGGCTCACATTGAATTACTATTTAACTGTGATAATTCTTGGTTTCGAAACACAAAACGTCTCGTCGCTTTGATTAGGGCAGCTTGTGCTGCCACTGAAGTCTTAGAGGTTGACCGAACTCGTAAGCAAACGTCACCATCAGTAAAGAGAGAGCTACCTATTGGCGCCATCTCACAGTGTATTTATCAGTTTGTATGTAACGGTGGCGAAAGTTACATCAGCAGAACTGACTGGCGCTCGAACTCTATGACGAAGGAACATGTGTCAAAATGGATTCAGAATGTGGCTATGTAGTCTGATTTCTTCAACGCGGGATCATGCAAACTTCTGGCTTCATCTGTTGCCAGACACATGTCATTGGATCAATTTTGGATTGACATCCAGCATTACAAAAAGCCACGTTAATCCACGTTTCCTGCGTTTTGTTGAGGCGGCAGTGATTAGTCGTCTCAAGGTAGTATTGTCTACGAGAATAATTGTATGTAAGCCTTGAACTCCCATAGAGCTAATAGTTTTGCACTGTTGTCCTCTGCTCCATTTTTCGTTTCAGTTCATTACTCACATTCTATCATGGTTAGATATCTGCTCCTGATTATCATTATATCGTACTGAAGAGACAGTTCTATATGCTAGCCCCTATCAGTGTCCGTCTTTGCACTGCTATGTTCAAACTGTCACAGAATTCTTATTCCGCTCTAGCTCTAGTGTTAAGCAGCTTAATTTAGAACAGTTTTGTGATTTTTGTTAATTATCAGCTTGGTTACCACCGTAGATATTTAGGCTGATGGAATCTCATCATTATTATTAACTCTCTGCTTAAGGATTCTATCATGAAACACTGTACAAAGTATCGTGTCATTGTCGGCTAGAGCAGAAAATAATGCGTTCTTCTTATACAATCTAGTTGACTGACTTACACTGCTGAAAATTATGTTTACCTATCCACTCAATGCGCACAAAACTAGCATCAGTGCTCACACTCACAAACGGAAGTTGGTACTAATCTGACCGAGTCTATCTCTGCCTAAGGAAATCATAAGCGACTCCTACTTACCTCAACCCTTCAAATGTCTGTGCATTCCTGTGTAAGTGGGAGAGGTTGTGGTGGCTCACTGCAGCTGTTATTCAGTTGGCTTGGACCGTACTTGTTTAAAAGCACAGACATTATTGTTACATTCTACACAAAGATACGCTTGTAAGTCAATCATATGCGGGATGGTGGTGGATTATTTCAGGTCTCGTTTTTCGTGGCAGGTCAAACAAGACCGGAAACAGGAACGGTTTTGAATGTATGGAAGTTGAACAGAACAAAAATAGGCGCAGAATGTAGTAGGATTCCAATGACAATGAACTACTAGACTATATGTTTTATGTAGAGGTAGACGCACCGGAAATTGTGATACGACCATAGCAACATGAACTCAAATCTAACAATAATCAAAACCAACCGCTACTCACCTCCAACTTGTGGCTATCGGTGTTGTGTATTGAGAACAGAAAATAACAAAAATCAATACATGGACATCTGATAAAAACGGACTCTGAACGAATTTAATTTTTCAGTATAGCTCGCAAAATAAGGCCGATTGAATGCTCTGTTTGGTTTTCCGGATCGGAAGTTATGTTATTTGATTAAGGAAAAATATAACCCAATCTATAAACTTAACATCCGGTGATAAACGAAGAGTTTTTCTCACTATGGGCTTTTGATCTATTTTATGTTTGCTGATCTATTATTAAACCTATTGAGACAGTCATTACTATGAAAACCAGTATGAGTATCTTACGGAGTGTCCAGGAGTTTCATTGACAAATTGAATGCAACTTTTAGTTAATCTTACATTTTGAATTCAGACAGACATTTCGACCGGCCGCTTCAAGTCTTGTTATTAGTAGGGATCAGTAACTGTACCATGATGGTAGTTCAGCCTCTGTTACGTACTGTCATGTGGACTAAAGTACACCTGTAATCTCAGCTGATCATCTGATTGCCTAGACGGAGCACGCTCAATATTATCCAAAGTTAACACTGATAAGCAATGTGGGAGAGTAA
The DNA here is from genome assembly GCA_013368495.1 of Paragonimus heterotremus. Taxonomy (NCBI): domain Eukaryota; kingdom Metazoa; phylum Platyhelminthes; class Trematoda; order Plagiorchiida; family Troglotrematidae; genus Paragonimus; species Paragonimus heterotremus. The sequence continues at coordinate 44,642 of LUCH01000044.1, read as the reverse complement.
TTCAATAACGTGCACTCGGACTGAGGTTCGAATGCTGAGATGGGCATAACTTTACAATACGGATGACTTTCGACAAAGGATTTGTCATGCAAGTCTGGAAGTGAAGTCGGCCAATAACTGTGAGTTGTAAACAATGTGCTTCAAGGTCATTTAAAGTGAGTTTTGCTGGTGTGTAGGATACAGTACGCAAAGTGAGAATAGATCACCCGCTGGTATGTAGGCCATGGCACCCTGTTTATAAGTGTACATTCACACTGCACCCAGTCCTGAACAGATTGACTCAGAACAAAACAGTTGGAAAGTTCAAAAATAGTGTATCTTAAGTAAAGTTGAAGAGCTGTCAAATTTTACCTTGTAAGCTGATCAACAGAAAACAGCGACGAACATAAAGATTCGTAATCCAAAGAATACACCTAGAAACAACGGATTCAAAAGTGGAATGACTTCTTTCAAAAATGGTGCATTGCTGATTCAAAAAATCATCACTGTTGGTCACGAAAGCAAACGCGCCCTACCAGTTTTCAAAGTAAAATGTGCGGAACACACATATCTGGCTGGTATACAGTGTTTTGTAGCTCTGACTGACACCAATGGTTTACCAAGGCCGTGCATAACACCAAGACATGTAAACAGCAGCAGTAAGGAGTAAGTACAGAGCAGTTGCTTAGCAAAACACTCTGACGCCTTTGCAGTGCATCGAATAGGTTAAACATGGAATGGCTGCACTCGAGTGCGGTTAAAATGAAAACCAGAAATAGGCACATTCCCAGAAGTGACAGCGACGCTTTACTGATGAATGACATTCAGAGACTAGAATCTGCCTCTTTCAATTCAATGCATATCACCATTATAGCCAACAAAGCAGATATCCACACGTTCAGACAAATATCCGGTGAACGTACACTCCTACATATGGACGGTGGTCGTTAATGGTTGACTTAACGTAAGGATAGTATTGTTGGTGAGTAGTAGATTTCATCTTAGGCTTCCATATTGCATTAAAGACTGACTTCTGTAGTTAACCTAAGTTGGAAGCCATTTTCTGCGTCCCAGTACCCTCGTACTGACCAATGTTGGGACACTTCCAGTGGAGGTCCTATTCTGAGAACACTATCTGTTTGTATCTTGAAAGGGAGCTGTTTGTGGAGCTACATTTTCATCCAACCAGTCATAAAAACGACCACGTAGACTCCTTTACCACGTTGTTTCCTAACGCCAGCCTTAAATTTCCGGCTCCGATTTAAACATTCCTCACACTATCCTTCAGGAGCACATGACTTTTGTTACTTCTAACTTAGACGGAGGTACTCTTTGTAAGGTTGTTTCACTGTGTATATTCCCCACTCAGATCGTTCATGATACTCAACTATGAACCTTACTTGGACGGGTTTGTGCTTGTAGTACTGTTACAAATTCTCAAAAATGTATTTTGAGACCTCAGAAATTTTCCTATGGTTATCTAAGTGGTGAAAACTATTTTTTAATCGCTCTCAACCGTTTCATTTCTCTAATGTTTGTCTACCAAAAAGTTTTAATCAGATACGCTCTTTACCGAGTTCATTGCAATGATAATCCAGACTTATTCAGAATCTGGTGGATAAAGCCGGTGGTCTTTTTGAATTTTCACATCGAAAACCTTTCTTGTGGTCTAACACGAATGAGCAATTTTTTTGAGATAGTTTCAAGTTCTTGACCACCGTCAAAAATAAAATTAGCTCTGATTACTGATGCTTCCTGTGCTATATTTGATGCCTTACTGGAACAAGATAGTCATTGTGTTTTGAGCACTTCTAGGTGGCTTAGTGAGGCTGAACGTGGTTTGTTCCAAACGGATAGAACAGCAGTAGCGGTCTTCTTAACTTTTATGGAACTTTTCCATTACCGCTACTCATCATAAAGCATTGAAGTTTATTTATGACCATAATAATTTCCTGTCGTAAACATCCACTTTAATGGTTCAGCGTTGAAGTGATGTACTTGCCGTATATTCTTATTTATTTCAGAATTACAGGGCAAAACATATTCCCTATACATACAAGGTGTATTTGTAGGCTGAGTATGGAAACAGCGATTGTTCTCATTGCCTGTTAATTCAGCCACCTACTTTATTTCGTTCAGATTAAATTTATGAAGCCAGAAGATATTTTGTTTGGGTTCTGTCATCTTTTAGAATTGATTATAAAATTGAAACAAGATGTACATTTTGTGAGCTTCACAAATAAACTGGGAGAAATCTGAGGTTCTTCAAGTGTGTATGTGACCAAGTTTTTGCACATTATTCAGTAGGATTCTCCATTTTGGACGTTGCATACTATGACCATCTCGACAGTGAAAAACAAAAAATTTGCACGTTCGGTTTTCTGTTGAATGGGACTTAACCAGAGTATACTGCAAGCCTTTAACCAGTACGTGAATTGCATCCACGAAATACATTGTGAAATTTCAAAACCGATTCCGTTTCCAGCACTTTGTGAAGTATTACGACATGTGAACGTTGATTATAGTGATTGACTTCTGTACATGTATTCTGCTTTGATTCTTATCGATAACATTTCTGTGCTTTCTTGCAGTATAGTTGATTGCCTCACCAAATACAAATTTCTGTGGTATGACCCAATGGAAAACATTCCGTCCTGAAAGCGTTCCACGTGCTACAGATTTTGACACAGAACAAGTGATTATTCAATAAGCATAGGCTCCCTTCAGTTGTGAACTGCATCGCATTCTGCACAATTCAACAAACCAGCCGAAGGACTTGTAATTCTAAACAATGGAATTCCATTTATAGACTTCTCTGCTTATAAGGATATGATAATTTGGTCGTGTTTAATGTGAGGTAACTGGCGAAGTGGTAAACACGATTGGCTCATGAAAACCTGGCCACAGTTCTAGTCCCGGCAATGGCAAGGATATGCACTACTGACGAGCACTAATGAGAGCGAAACTCGAGTCTAGTGGTTCTTTTCGAAATGGGTCGACTGGAAAGTATACGGGAATATGACAGCTGCGATCAATTGTGTGTTATGTTCCACACCAAAAAATTGAAACGGAGTTTGATCTATACGGAAAATTAATGATAAACTGTAGAGGGGATACGCAAAGCTAACTTTCTGGAAAGAAGATGTCTCTGGCTCGATCCAGCATGACTTTCATGAAGTTTGGCTTCATTAGCAACTTATCGGATATCTTGACATCCGTGATATTTGCAAGTTTCATTTTGATTAATTTTTGCAGGATCGGGTTTTTTGTGTCCGTACCACTTTTCCGCTGCTTTTATTTGTAGAATGTTCATCATTATTTCTCTGTATTAGACTGAATGGGTGGTGGGTTTGGCTACTACAAAACCCAGCCTCTACTCAATGTTGCATCACAGTGACAACCGTGAACAGAAGTGAGAAATGGGTTCTAGTACTCATTGCCCTGATTATCGTTTATTTCCTGTTCATACAGCGCCCTTTTATTGTTGCAGTGAGAGTAAACAATAACACCACACTACTCGTGAGTAGTCGGGCGGATACACGTATTTAGGTATTGAAGGTGGAATTAGTGGGCCTGCAGCCAGTTGTTGAAATCTCAAAACACTGTCTTTCAACCTCACTCTGTGAAATTCTTCTCATATTGTAACATTATTTAGTTTCAGGTTGTCCGCCACCTCCTAAAAGAAGCAGTTAGGTTTAAGAGTTTTACTTCTCAGCTCCATCCCTCAGTGGCCGTTTTTCTCGGAGAAAGTATTCCGCAGACGTTCGTCTTGACTGAGTATCGCACACTTCATTAATTTTTGTGTTCTTTGTTAAAAGTGACATACGTAGAGACAAAGCAGTTTTTGAAGTTGACAGGTTCCCCGAGGATTGTGGTGGTCATCTTCAGAGAGATGCTGTTATGTCAGAGGTATACTCCATTCTTCGTGTTTCTGGACACTATTTTAGTTCTGTACAGGACATTCTGTGTTTGTCCTTCTTTTCTTATTCGTAAGTGACGTGCAAATGGACTATAGGTTTCCTACGTGTGTAATGCAAAGGATGTTTTAGCTTAACTGCTGCATTTGACAGCACGTTTCATCATGTCAGTAGCTTCCGAGGATCGTATAAACAAAAGCTGCTGCAGAATTTTTCAGATCCCCTTCTGCGAATTTCGAGTCGAACGTTCTACAAACAAGTTACATTACTTCATCCTGCCTAGACCCTACCAGAATGTGTAATCGCGTTGAGTTACTTATGCACTCTGTCAACAGTCACATCGTCAAAAGTCCACCACCCGACACCTCTGGAAACACAAATGGTTACTCGTCCCAGATGAAATGTAAAAGTTGATCAAGAGGGTAAAACGTGAGGCAGAGTTTATCGTGTTTTTGTTCAGTTTCAGATGCTTAGAGAGAGTCAGAAAATAAGGTTATAAATGAAAAACAAGAGTGTACAATTTGTCTCAATGCTTTTGACTTAACTATTGAGTGAATACAAAAGTGACTAGGGGAAAATGTGTTGTCTGTCAGATGGCTCTATTCAGTGAACGAAATTGAATCGCGACAAACAACTTGACAGGAACGCGTCTTCCAAACATGTGGGTTATCAGAGCCAATACTTGGTTCACTAACACAGCTCAAATCGGTTTCTTATCATTGTATATTTTGTTTTCACGCACAAAATGACCTGTTTTTTAACCACGATAGGAATACTTGGTGGGCATACATCGTCATTGTGTAATTCAGTCATATTCTGCCTACCATAAGACGGAAAAGGTGTAAGGCTAAGACACTTTGTGATCACACGAAGTCAACTAACGTTAACGTGTACTGTTCGAATGAGGATGCATACTAGTTGTCAGGTGGTTCATACAATCGTATGCCAACACAAATGATTGGCGTAGTAGAATTTAACCACAGTCTCCGTCTTACTGTAACCTAAGGAATGACGCAGTTTGGGTACTGAGTACACCACAGTGGACAACATGAAAAATAAATATGAATCAGTGAAGTCAGGAAGTTTTAATCAGTTTCTTGGTGCAATATTAAGTTTAACGCCATCAGTGCGGCACACTAAAAACCTCAAGAAATTCAGTGGTTCCTAAAGTACGTATTTACCCATAAAGCTATATTTCCAGTGAACTTACACCATCGAACCTTTGATTTAAACAATTCTTCTGTTAAACTGCTTGACCAGCTAAGATTCAAGATATCCTTCTACCATTCGGGCCTATTTCCTCTGAAGTCGTGAAGCGTTTCATTGTAACAACGCGTCATGTACATACGATCCACTGGGGAAACATTTCATTATCTCTGTTTGCTTTCCTAAAAGAGGAATACCTAAAGTGTTGATCATGTTGACAATGAGATTTGAATTCAGGACCAATTCTTGAACGATATTTGAGCGGTGGAAGAACATATTCGCGATTAGACAAAATTTTGACTGTTTTCTATGTTTCACACTAACAATAATATCTAATGTAAATTTGTACTTTGCCGAAATGAAACTGAAGAAGCCTCATCATCAGTAATGCAATTTAAAACGATTTGCACATGATTTGTTTGTATGTAGATAACAACAAACCATTGCTTCTCTCTATCGTTAAGTCTTTGATGCCACAGTTGAGATACTGAATGATGATAGCAGGCATAAATAGATTGTAAAGTAGTCATATCATGAAGATCAATGTCAGTGGAACAGTTACTCTTCAGAGGATACGTCGCCTTTGCAAATTTGAACAATTCAAAAGTGTTTGGCCATCAAGATGTGGTTGCAAATGAAATACTTTCAAGTTATCTCTCCATCGGCCACACAGTCTGGTTTACACATACTTTCAACCCAAACTATGTGTAAGCACCACCAACAATAAGGGCAGGAATGAAGTCTCATAATATTCCAAACAAGAGTTCTCCATGCAAAGACGGCTCATGTATCACTTTCTTAAACTGACGAGACAATTCTAGCGGCTTTTACAGAAAATCGACCTCCAATAACCAACAAGTGGGCAATTGTTGTCGCTGTGACCACCTACAGACCCCACTGGCTTGTCTGCAGTATGATATGTAAAGTAGTTCAGAAACTTTCAGTTACATCTTATGTCTAGGTTATTAAGACCGTTCGCCTGAAGAATATTCTTTGTCTTTCCGGATGCTATGTGACTGTGTGGTGCAGACCAGAAGACCACACAATTTCGGTTTGCTCGCTAGTCGACGAATGATACCTAAACCCTCTTACAATCTTCTCTTGTCGGCGCTGTTTTTAAAGCTAGAAAAACCACTGGTACTTACCGTCAAATAAACTTTCGATCTTTGTGTTTAAAGACCTTTTTTTATGTTACATCTGGTTAATTCGTGTCTGAAAAAAGTGACTTAACTCGTTGTGCGCTGAAACTATTTTTTCGGCTCGTCCAAATTGATTATCTCATTGTCAGAGGTTTGGAACGTGGAAATGGTTGATGATTATTTTAAATCTCCTTCCTGTCCCAGTGGGATTCGTTTATCTAAAAATGCTGGGCCGCCATTAAAGTTAAAATCTCGGAATCAGATACTTGAACCCTTGTGTCCGTCAAACAGTCCTCATGCTCATCGTGAGTAGGAAAAAAATGTATAAAAGTTTAGTCTAAACATGCTCACAGTTACCACAATCTTCGTTTACCAAGGCAACGTTATAAAATAGAGAGAGTGACATAAATATTATCGACACAAATCGTCGCATGTGTCGTAGGAACACCTGTTAAATAATTCTCGCGAACAAGTTCTACCAGCTAATCGTCGTCAGAAAGAAGGTCCTTGAAGTATGTGTAGTGCTTAATCGTTCATATTTCGCCCACAATAAAAACCAAGATGGCGAAAGATGTTCAGTTGATTTATTTCAGTTGAGTTCAAAGTCGAATGAATAAACAAAGTGATTAGGTTAGAACAGCAATGCCCTTTCCAAAAACTTAACAGTAACTCTCTTCCTTTTTCGTTCTGGTGAGTGAGTCAGAATTAACATACACCAAAAACCAAGAGAACGGCGGACCTTTTTACTCTGTTTTGAGGGCTTTAGCCCACTCTAGACTTGACGAAACTTGTTCTGCAGGTTCTTATTCCAGAAAAGAAATGTTTGATGGCTTTTTGATGTACTTTCTGCTAACGATGATACAACTAAACAGTGGGTCTCTACAATTGCCTCCTGAGTAGTATATCGGGTTCATTTGATAAGATATCTAAGCTTTAAAGTGAGATCACTCGGTTCACATCTACTTATGTTACTTAAACTTTCATGGCGGATTGCTTAATTTCAGTATCATAGGTTATCACTTCCGGTTCAAGTCCAAACTCAACTTATATTAGGGACGCATGGGCGTTTGTTAGCAAGACTGCTAAAGAAATTTCAAGATGTATTTCAAGCTTAAAATTTAATAAACTGTAATGGGCAACGTGTTCAGTCGTTTGAGGACCACAACCGTATTCTCCAGAAAACTACCATTATACATCTGTTGATTCACCGGTGTTTGCTTTTTAATAACATTATGCAGGACTTTTCCTGCTCACTTTTATTTGAAATAGGGAGTAAAGTGGCGATGAGGAAAACAGAATCTCACGACCATGAACGATTAAGTTCGTGGTAGTATGTTCACGGTTAATTTTCCTAGCCACCTGCGATATAGTTCTATGTACAACCTCATGAACAAAGGGTTTGTTTCACTAGCTTTGAAATCTGGAAATAAACGGCCCTTTTTATAGCAATGCATGTCAGTATTTGAAACAAACTTCTATATGAAAGTGAATCTAGTGTGAAGATGTACCAAATTTAGCTCAAAAAGTTTAGAAATCTTCGTAACTTTTTCAAGCATTTTGCCCATTTCCAAACTCTGTTAATCTGCAGACGATATATTTGAAAGCACACCGGGGAACACAAATGAACGTTGTAAATGTTGCATGGAATTCCGGCACATCCTGCTCAAATGGGCTCAGACTATCAGTTACACTGTAAGTGGGTATTGGTGAATGTATCTGAAGTCTGTGATGAAGCAAAGATGTGCACTTAAAAGACAAAAATAGGAAAACTAGTTTGTCTGTCACAAATACATTAAAATATATATCCACTTGAAACGAACTACTAAGCAGAATAGAGTAATCTACGGAAGCATTTGCTAGATGTCCGCCAACCTGTTATCTCCGCGTTCGCATTCTACACGTTTCACCATCTTGTACCTATTGCGTAAGTTAGACCCCTTTTCCTCAGCTTGTCTTTTTTGTGCGACGACACTAGATGCACTGAGTTTCTAATGGCACTGCAATTCGCCATCTCCCATGGTCACAACATTTTTTATGTTCCACACATCCTCGCTAATCTTGTCGTCCCAATTGCTATTGTGCATCGAAATATGATCACACTCCCAGCATCTCCGTATGACCAAGGGATTGAACACAATTTCAGCATCACCAGACACTCTTAGCCTCCCATGCTTGAATACTTTTGTATGAGTTTGGTAGTCTCCATTGATCTCTGTTCCACATATCATACGTGCCTTCACATAGCTGTCAGTACCGTTTTATCTGATATCATTACTTGTGCACGCCTTCACTACTATCTAGCTAGTCAGCCACCTGGGATGTCTGTGAAATCTTCACTTATTCTGAATTATGTTGCCGTCCGCATTTTCCTTGACACTGTCCACCAACTTAATCATCTCCAACATGGGACAAGTTAAACTACGCAACCTTCCCGACTTATCATGATCGCGAATTCGAATGCCACACTGCTGTTTAAATAACTACTCAACAGCTGGCTTCGTTTAATGTTTACGGGTCTACCACCTGGCAGATACCGTTTTCTCAACCACCGTATGGAAATCTTTCCAAAAGTGTCCGCGTTGTGGTCGTAAGCGGCGCTGCGCATACCTCAAAGTCAGCATCCTGCCGCCCAAACCTGTAACGTTTTTTACAGGATCACTCATTTAGAGGTTGATCCCGCACATCGTTAGACATCTTGACGCACCTGAAGTCTCCTTTACGAGTTATCTTTCAGGCGTACCAACGTACCCATCATCAACATTTGCCTATGTCACATCCAAGATACACGATTGACCGGGAGATATTTTCTGTCCCTCATCTTTACAAGTGCAGCTTTTGTCATCGCATCTCCCAGCCTCCATCAGATCGTTGGACGTCGTAATCGCTACCTAACGTTGGTACCGTTTTAACTCCTTCGCTGAGTGGTGACATTTGTCTAATCATCAGCCAAAAATAAACCACGATCGTCACTACAGTTCTACCTTTGTCACCTCACAATCGTTTTTGACGGCCATGCTACACTGTTAGTGCACTTTCACGACTAACCGTCTACAACTGAACAAGCCATGGATATCATCTAGCCAATTTCATTACCCACTAAACGACTGCGTAGACAACACAACTGGCGCCAAACCGTCGTCATTCGCAACTTCTCGGTCTATTACATATTCATTTAATCGACGTGCTTGGGGATTGCTGTCAGTTTAGATATCAGGCACTATTCTCTGATGTACTATTTCACCATTTTTGACGATTTTTGCCTCTGCCCTTCCATCACGTGAGATTTTTTCAGGTTAGGTAGCTTTTAGATTTTTGAATCTAATTTCAAACACTTTTACATTACAGTCACTTGAACTTGACTTGCTTTTCTACACTAGAATAAAACGACCTTTGGAAAACGTTTGAAAAAGTGATGAAGAGTTAAAAACCAACAAACCGTTCATAAGATTTAATATGCCCAGGTAAGTTCCATATTTCTTCAGGCTGCTCACTTCAAACATTTTGAGACGCTTTACGGAATTGATTGAACCTAAGAAGAACTCTTTAAAAGACTGTTCAACAGAAGTCCCTTCAAGATCTATCTTTCCAGCATTCTGCAAACGTCCCATTCTCATTACGTCTGTATATATTGTATACTTCAGTGGTTTCATATTGCAAAAGCCCATTGACTTAGTGTATTGCGTGGTTGTCTGGTCTGCGGAAAAATTCTTCCAAGACGTTTCCGATGCCTAACTTCTGCATTTGACCCCTATGTATGTAACTTCCCTTCAGTTTTGCAACCTAACCGTACTCGTTCATCGCTAAATACTGTTTTGCTCGTTTGGAGGCCGCTGGTGTGCTTCGCCGGAAGTGAACTTCTGTTCCGTGTACATGATTTAAGGAACTTGTGTGCTGACTATCGACAATTATTCTGTAATGTTCATTCAGCTTTAACCCGATATATACTGCTACCTTGCCGAGGTGGTCGGGCTTGCGTACTGTTTTGATCTGGCGGGCTATGCTGACCAGGACTCCGGTCCTCCCAGATGCAACCTTGTCAGACAGGCCAAAGGGGAGCAGTCAGACGAAAAGCAGTTACACTCATAGGATTGTATGTCGCACTGCTGACCGCATAGGAGTGCTTTGGTAGTGAGGCACGATCCTATGGGCATACAGCAGAACTACTTTCATAGTTGCGGCACTGCTGTCTTCCGTATCAGGAAGAAGGGGGTTAGAAAAGGTACCCTCAAACAAAGAGCACTCCGATCGCCCAACGGTTGACCGTGACCGCCGGCGTATTATCCAATACGGTCGAAAAACTACTAGTATCTCTCAAAAGCCTGATGTAGCTTCGAGTACATCCACTGCGCGCAGCAGTGCTCAGAATGAGACATCAATGTCTTATTCACTGTTCCCTCGGGCTAGGCAAGCCCCTCACTGCCAAGTGAGTCAGACTATTGAGTCATTGGCTCCGGGTGGGGTCCCCCAAGAAAACCCCATATCCTGTTGTCTCGCAGGTCAGACTTTTGAGTCAGAGGCTCGGGGTGGGGTCCCTCAAGTCAACCCCCTTCCGCGACATAAACGACCGGGAAGTATCAGAAGTTATCGCTCTCTTGACAGTGACATTACTAACCGATCTCGACTTTCTCCTACTGTTTTACCCCCAATTTCTTCTGCCTTCCATATGCCTTCGGGCGATTATTGTTTTCTGAGGCCAAGACAACTGGTAAACATTGGCGCCTTTAATGTCCGCACTCTCCGACAAGTCGGTCAGCAAGCTGCTCTGGCTAGTACTCTCTCAAGTCTGGAGCTTGATGTGTGCTGTGTGTCGGAGACGCGAGTCGACGATTCTAGCACGGTTATCCATTTGAGCTCGCCTCTAGATAACTGTCGATCCAAGAGCTTCTCTCTCGGGGTTTCTGGTGACGCCGAAGCTGAATCTCGCGGTCAAGCTGGGGTGGGAATCGCACTGAGTTCCAGAGCGGAGCAATGCTTGCTCGATTGGATCCCAGTGAATAGTCGCTTGTGCGCTGTCAGACTCAATACATCGGTAAAAGTCTGTCGACGCAAATCAGAAAGACGTTGTATATTCATTATATCGGCGTACGCTCCAACGGACAGCAGTTCGGATGCTACCAAAGATGCGTTCTATGAGGCCATTGTTGACCTCCTGAGGCAAACTAAACGGTCAGACATCATCATACTAGCAGGCGATTTTAATGCTCAGCTTGGTCGACTTTCTCCGGATGAGAAGCGGCTAGGAGGTATGTTTGGTGTCCGGGCACAACGCACTGATAATGGTGAAAGACTGCTGCAGCTGTGTGCATCTCACGGTCTGTATATTTCGAGCACCGCATTCCAACACAGGAAAAAGCACTGTGTTACTTGGAGACCTCCGTGTGCCTCCTAACCGCGGACACAGCTGGATCATATAGCAGTCAGTTACAGGTGGCGCCACTCTGTTAAGGACTGTCGTGCCTTCTGGTGCAACCACCTGGAGTGCAGCCAACTGTTTTATACAGTTTATTGCGTACAAAATAGTATAGTAGAACCTTTGATCACAGTCTTGTTCCAAATTCGGTTATCGTTATTTCTGCATGCTTTGTTCGAAGACAGTTCTGTCGTGAAACTTGGAAGGAGACACGATGATACCACCTACGTTGAACGACTCTTAGCACCCAGCTGGTACGCTTCAGATGCGTCACTGTGAAATAAACCAATTAGTAAATCGACTCAGAAATTGCCTCTCGCTCTGCACCGTATGCACACTCATTCACTGTCACCGGTGTGACCTATGACTGCTTCCTTTTCATGTCAGTCTTGACACACCACGGCCAGCACTTGTACAAATACAAGTCATCGTCGACGGTTGTGTACGCAATAACACAACGAAATCAGAAGTACACAGTTTCCTCAGCTGTACCGCCGCATCCGCCAATCTAAATACTGAGGTCGGCAGTTCACGCTATTTGATTTTGGAGTCGGTTTTATTTTAGAACGGCGCAGTAGCGCAAGAAGAGAAAACTTGTGAATTTGGTTCTTTCAAATATGCACTTGCGATATCGGGAGAGCGGTGAAAAAAAAACAAAAGATGTAGCACATACGTCGACACTTGTGATAACAAGATAGAAGGTTGCCCACGGCCACCCTTCCAAGTGAAGGCTTTGTGTGATTTTCCCAAGAATCCCTACCGCAAATCTTCTTTTCTGCCAATCCCTTATGGCTACCCACATTTATGTATGTCTTCCTCAGGAAGTGATACAAGCTCAGTGCCACTTTCTTCACTCGTTCAGTTAACTTTGCGTATAGAACGCTTGTGATTGTCTAACAATTCATCTATTCCTACGTCTTTTAAATTCGCTCTGCTCGCAGTAGTTCCAGTGTTGTTTAACGTACTCGAAGGTCTTTTGCACTCTTCGCTGGCATGCTTCCAGTGGTGCAGAGTTGCCTGAAACACACCGTGTGCTTTTTCCTTTCTTCTGTTGATTGCTATCTTCGGCCCTTGTTTAGACTAGATATAATTTGGTACAGAAAGTTTGCAAGTGCTATCAGGCTTTCCAATTTAAGAACAAGAACAACTAACAGTACGGGAACGAATGAAGACAAGGGGCGTGGCCACCACTTTTCTACCAAACGTGAGACCATTTCAAATTGGTGGTTTATTTCTGGACCTTGGGACCTTTATATATGCGTACATACATGCACAAGGACTCAAGGTGAGTCATACCCCTCGGTGTCTGTGTTGTTTCAGTACACGCTGTTCGTTGATTTTTGTCTACTCCGTATTTGTGAGCCAGATGGTATTGTGTTTCAATTTGCGAACGTTGGGTATTATGTGTGCTGACATTGTTAATAATTCTGTGGAATACTTTACCCGGTTCTCTGGAGATACCTTCTCCGTCAAATAATTCCGTGTTGTGTTACAACTAATGGAAGTTAACATATATATCACTTCGATTGTGTGCATGTTATAATGCATTTTTATCATTTCAATGGAGATAGTTCGAAGACGGTAATTTTTATTTGGGGTCAGCACAGCACTGATGTGATTCTAATTTTGCCGCCACGTATTCGGTCTGCTGAATACAGCCTCGATATTCTGTGAGCTACGCATATGGATGTTATGCTGTCATACCGCTATTTATCGTCAGAAACACCGAGAACTAATAAGGCCTGTTGCGAGAACTGCTGGTGTTTCTTTCCTCATTAGAACTGCCCTTTTTGGAAATTACAGTTATTCCATCAGTGACATCTGCTCAATTGTGATCCCCCTATATCTTTGTCGAAGTAAACAGAATAGAAGCGACCAAGTGGCGAAAAAAGCTCTGTCCATTGCAAGTCATTGATTTATTTTATATGAGCCCCAACTGTGGAAAGTCAGGGCATCGGCTGGATTCAAACCTGCGACAGCAACACCACGCCTCAACGCGGCAAGCGCTCTACCAGCTGAGCTACGAAGCCAATCCAGGAGCTCGGAAATTTCACATTTGGACCTGATTACCCAACCGTCCCAATGTCTCATATGGAATCCACCAAATGATCCAAGGGATTGACTGCCCCGGCAGGATTTCTCGAACAGTTCACGGAATCCACCAACGCCACTGTTGAACATAGAAATTATACTACTAATAAGTAGTTCGGCAAATTTGTGATTTTAGATGAGACCAATTGACTTATGTTACCACTTCATATGATGACAACCAATTACGATGAAGTAGATATTTGTCAAAAGCATAGCCTGAAATTGGGTGTCACGTAATGGTTATTGATAAGTTTTCACGAAATATCCGTTTTTGATGTAGTGAAGCTCTGTCTACTGTAAGCCATACTGATTAGATATCTCAAGCAAGGATTAGGCTCAGTTGCAATGTCTCCAGTCTCAGTGTCATTATCTCTTCTATAAGTTGATTGGTCCATTTGATGTTGATTGTTTTATTTACCTTCATTCTAGATTTTTTGTGTTGTTCTAATGTTCCAGGTTATGAGATGTGCAATTGGAATATCGCATACATTTGCGGAAAAAATAAATAATTATTGTGGAAGTGAATGTTGTACGCGGCCACAACATAAGCCTAGTTATCATATCGACATCAAACGTACACACAGCATTTATTATTGTCGCGGCACCTAACGTTTTGCCATTGACTTCGACCCGTTTGATGATTACACAGGTAGATATTTCATTGAACTCAGTCTGCCTTAGGACTGACATTGGAGGTTAATCCAGGTAACTTTTTAATCTCTGTGTGGACCCACTTGAAAACATTTGAAAGCTTACGAAATGAGCGCTTCATGTTCCACTCTCAAGAATATTGATCATGCGGAATTCGCATTGCTTTTCATGTCAAACAAGAGCGCATGCCAGAGTGACTAATGATGAGATGATTTAGTGAAACCTACCACATATTGACTGTGACCCGTCAGTTGTGGAATATATGGGGTTCGAACTGCTTTAATATTTAAAGCAAATAACCGTAGATTTTAGAAAAGCGTTTTCAGCTTACAGTTTCATTGACCGACTAGGGTACAAATTCAGCTTGAGTCAACCCTAATCTAGATGTTTTGCACGTCTTCTCGAATCCGGCTGCGTACCATATCTTACCGTAGCCCGGCCTATTGCATACCGGAGTCGGGGTGTTTCGTTAACTTTTTTAACTCAGTGCCTTCTGCAAGTTGATTGAGTTTCAAATTTCAGAGCTTTAAATCAGGTGGTTTTCGAGGGATCTCTGGACCATACAACCACCCCCGTATATACCACATAATTCTAATTCCGAGTGACGCGTTGTCTGCGGGATTAAAGCATCATCGTACATATCTCCACTGCCACGAGTCAGACGACCTAAGGATACCTTTGCTGTTGGTTCATTTTTCGGGTAACCTGAAGCTTACTGTAAACGTAAATACTACAGCGTCATAGTTGATGTCCATTGCACTCTTAGATAATAGCGTCTGACTATTTATCTCTTTCACGGCCGTACTGATCTCAGAACAGGCGATACTAATAAGAACCTTGCAGCTGTCAAACAGTCGTTTGCTTAGGCGAAATTCCGTGCAAGACAATGGTGAAGTCAAACCCAGATCTAACCTGATGGCCGAGGACGCATCTAACGAAACAGACAGGTAATATCAACGTAAAACTTCGCTTGAATGGTTCATTAGACTCTCACCTCGTATATGCACTTGAATGGTTCTGCCGTTATCCACACGGCAAAATTTACACAAAAAGGAAATTAAGTAGACTTCAATAAACCCGTGGTCATGCGAATTCGCTGAATGCACTTCTATGATGATCTTGAGGTTATCAAAACATCCTCACGGCTTCGCAGTCTGTTCCGATAGCAGGAACTCGCAGAAACCTGTCCACAATATCTGTTACAACCACAGCCGGGTGGATTCTAAAACTCAGTAGTACAAGAACAGCACATCGACAGATAACATTCGTTCGCTGGAATTACCTATCTTTCGGAAGTATGATATGATATCCTGCAACGCAGTCAAATACCATCAAAGTTTATTTGGCTTCCTAGGATTAAACGCAGGGCGGTGTGACATATACCGCCTCATAAAATGTTGGTCAGGTTCAAAATCCACAGGTGCCTGTTCGATGTACTGTTTGCTAATGCGAGATTTTACCAGGACATCTTGCCTCAAACGTTGGTATCCATCCTTTAATATACAATTGCGTAAAAGTTCGAAATATTTCCAATCCAGCATTTGATTCAGAGATGAAGGTAACTCCACAGTTATCCATGGTACCTTGACTTTGAAGTAGACATTAAAAAGGCAAACACAATTATTAATCACTACTAGAGATAGTTTTTCACCCTGTGAGTAGGATTCTCTAACGTCTGCTGTATCATCGGACTCTGTTATGCAGGAGTCTGGGATGCACCGAGCACAGTTTCTTTCAAGTGATACCGTTGTAATGAGCCGGAGATAACCCCGGTCTGCCTGTTGTACGATGTGTAGGATCCTCCCCAAAATCTCATCTCACATCGTACATAGGATCTTAAGGATCTTTGCATGCCGTCTGCTTGATGCATGCAATCGCGTTTGTTTGTTTATGTGCTTGTCGGTCTATGCGCGCCAATCGCGCTAAATACACACTGTTGAGGCTTTCTCGCGCACTCGACGGTGGGATGCTCAACCTCCCTAGCTACCTTTGTGTATCAGTATTGTTTAGCGCTGATCGAGGCCCATTGTATTTATTGTATATTATATTTCCCGTTTCCCGTAATTATCGGTATTTTTATTTCGCGTCTGGTATTGTCGCGTATACTTGAGAAAGCGTTAATTTAGTGCACGTGCGCACTAAACCCTGGCTTATTGACATCTCGCAAGGGAGCTACAGCTGTAGATCCTTTATGATACATCCTTTAATTCACCTTCCAGTCGAAACCTACCTCTGTCTTTCAATGCTGCTTACCACCACTATCCCTACCCCTTTTAATATGCACGCGAATCTAAACACAATCCGTAATCAGTACGGTGACAGCTTGCACATGGGCATGCCATCCGTTCCAACCTCATCAGTTTTATTGAGTCGTACCCTACTCGAACCTTCCCCATCAGGTTCATCTCGACTTCCACTATCTCACCTTACCCTTCTGACACTCGTTCGTGGTTTCCCATCTTGCAGTCGGACGCTAATGATGTTCAGCCAGTCATTAAGGAGCATAACGTAAGTGCGTCAAGCTAGACAACTTTGTTGGTCTCAGGATGAAAACGACTCTTTAACTCTCGATTTGTGTACTGACCTGAAAATAAGGTCTATTTAAAAAAACCACCAGTTTCGTTGCTTTCAAATGCGCCCTTAATGAGTAATGGAAGGCATATTTTTGGAGTTTTATTTTCCTATATGATCCTTATATTGTTCTGATCTCTGAAGCTTGGTTTGCTTCTGAAAATTCAGACACACCTAAAGGTTATAGTTTATCCTAGTTTTCTTGAAATCACCGACGTTGAACTCGGGGGAGAATTAATAATGCGCGTGAAGCAGCAATTCCCCGCAACCCTTCGATTACCTCTTGACTCGCGCATCTTCACATCGATATTGTAGGTCCTTTTTTCCACCTTCGAATGGCATGATCTATATATTGACGATGGTAGACCGCTTTACGTGATGGCCAGAGGCCGTCCCTTTACCCGACGTCCGTTCGGAGATCGTAACACGCGCATTTGCTGAGCGTTGGGTAGCATCTCATGGTTGCCCAGCCACGGTAACAACTGACCGCGGCCCCCAGTTTGAAAGCGGCTCTTTTGCGGAGACCGGAAATATATTATACGATAATTACAAATGGTCTTAGTCAGCGCTGGACGACACCGATACGCGAAACAGCTAGGAAGGATAAGGATCAAAACACCGAACGCGCGAGCAAGCCGGGAAGAGTGTGTGGCGCGAATGGCGCACATAGCCTAACAAACAAACAAACGCGATCGCATGCATCAGACAGACAAAGATCCTTAAGGTCCTATGTACAATGTGAGCTAAGATTTTAAGAAGGATTTTACACATCGTAAAACAGGCAGACCGGATATATCTCCATGTCACCACAAGCCTAATTCTGATGTGGCTGGTGACTCCACGTGCCCACTGTTAAGTGCACGGCGCACTAAGTCATTTTCCCAGGTACGAGTTAACCAGACGCGAAATACAAAAAGGCCATTGAGAGGAGAGGCCCAGTATTTACTGCGCGAAATATACAGAGGGTCTCTTGTATCGCTAGGAATGGCACCGACACGTGAATTGGCTAGAGAGGCTAGGGACCGGCCGTTGACGAGCGATTGAACCGGAAGTGTGT
The DNA here is from genome assembly GCA_013368495.1 of Paragonimus heterotremus. Lineage (NCBI taxonomy): Eukaryota > Metazoa > Platyhelminthes > Trematoda > Plagiorchiida > Troglotrematidae > Paragonimus > Paragonimus heterotremus. Next base: position 26,621 of record LUCH01000044.1, on the reverse strand, counting down.
GGCAAACGTGCGCGTT
>LUCH01000044.1:2130-21214 GCA_013368495.1 Paragonimus heterotremus | reverse complement strand
ATACAGAGGGTCTCTTGTATCGCTAGGAATGGCACCGACACGTGAATTGGCTAGAGAGGCTAGGGACCGGCCGTTGACGAGCGATTGAACCGGAAGTGTGTGGCAAACGTGCGCGTTCGAGTTCGCGGCACAGTCATATAACATGCAGACAAACAATCGGACACCATGCATCATGCGAACAATCTGAATAGCCTAAGTACGATACGCAACTATCCGTTTTGGAATTATTTTGCATATCATATCACAAGCAGGCCAGTGAACTCTCCCGTTCGCTATACAGCTCCTCATAGAAAAGTAAAGACGTGCTAACCACTGAAATGAAGACTGAATTTCACGTAAGATGGCCCGGTTATGTTTTGCATCAATTGATTTTTGACGTGGTGATCTTCATACTCTATTTAACCATCTGGTTAATGAACTACTGATGCAACCTGAGTTCCGGGTGACGGTTGTACTGTCGTACCACTATGTATTGTCGAGTACGCCGAGAACGTCTACGACCTTGCATCAGCGTTGTCAGTGTTTCTTCCATTATTATTCTTGCCAGCTTGAAGAATGAGACTATTTCGTCAGAAAAACGTGTTGGTCCTTTATTCAAAATGAAGATGATGAAGGTGACCAAATAGTGAAGAACGTGTGTCCAATCCAATCTGTTGAGGTGATACGCTGGCCGCACGGGTAATGTTAGTTCTGTGGACAACATACCATTGTGAATATTACGGTAACAGCTTCATCGAACCCTGACGCAATGATATTGTTCACTATTCAAGCGAAGTCTTTCACGGCTCCTGATCCGAAGCTTCCTATCACGTTATTGAGGCCGCACGTTCCTGTCGTGCCTTTAGATTGGAGAACTGTACCCAAAATTCCAAGGACATGATCAAAGAAGACGCTTCTCAAAGGCTAGTATGTGCACACTGGATTCTTTAGTTGCCTTACAATTCTATGCAAAAAGCACTAGCTTGGAGACGGTGGCCATTTAACTTTGCAAGTAAAAATCGACGGGCTGCCTCTTTTTGGTTACCCTGGCAATGAGATGTCGCCTATACTTGGCCGTATCATTCGGACATTTATTGGCTGACCAGTGGTGATTTGCTCTCATTGTAGCGATGGTTCTCCGGAACCTTTAGACGTACATGTTGGTGCTTTTGTCACAAAGACCGGAAACATTTCGACGAATGCGGTTTACTTATAAGTGCTCAGAATAACATTTTTTGTAACGCCTCATTCCATCATCTGTAACGCACCTGCTCGTTGACTCATACGTAAGGTCAAAGGTCAAAGAGGCTATCACGGCTGCGACAAGCACACACAGAGAGGCGCGTACGGTGACAGTAGAGGAGTGACCTTATTGGTATCTGTGAGATAACTAAGAGAGAATTCCAGTTTTCGGGGACAACTTGGTGATGAATGTCACATCGGTCTAACTTTTTTAACAGAACTTCCCATTGAAACGGTATCACAGTTTCCCCTTGACCACAGGCACATAGTATTTTTGGGTTTTGTTAAGCGCTTGATTGGGATTTGCCGCTCATCCGATATCGTTCGTGGTGCTCACCTTTCAGCAGGTGAGCAGAATGTCGTCGACGTCAGCCTGCCCGTCGTAACCAAGTATCTCACAATAGACTTCCCCGAAAATATTGTCCCTTTGTTTCACCTGAAAGGTGGAAAGCCACCGAGTGCAGGCAATTTCCTCTGTATTTGGGACCGGTTATTCTGAAAAAGCGTTCACGAACCGACTGTTCTGAAAACTTTCTGAACTTATTCTTATCCATTTACATTTTTTCCCATCCTTCAAATATGTCATTTATTCACATTTCCTGTTACCTGATACTGCACTTCGTTGATCAGTTTGTCTTTTTCTATGGTGACGACGAAGTTGCATGTGACGTGCATTGCCTATCTCATTTTAGTGACGATGTTCAACAACCCGGTCCACTGCACATGTTTCGGCCGTTTCCACTTGAGAGCTCCATGTCCCGAGTGAAGCGGCTTGTAAAAGTCGCCGGAAGTTATGTGCATGACCCTGTATAGGAACACTCGATCTTCAGTTGTCTGTGTTGTCTGACGAATGTAGTGCATTTTTTACACCACCGAATGAGACATTGACATCACCACCGATTTTGGCTTTCCCAAACGTTTCCGAAGAACCGGGAAAGATCGTGCTGGGTACAGATGCTAGCAATATGGTTAATGGGGTTGTGTTTTACAGGAAACATCAAAAGGTAAAGATGCAACTGAACATGTCACCTGATGTTTGGACAGTTGCAACAGAAAATACAGTCTAGCTGGCCCATAGTTACTGACGCTGATCTGCTTCTAGGGCAATTCCGACTGCACCTAATGTATGGGCCTTTCCAGCTAAGTACAGATCACAAGTTATTTCAGTGACTACGAAACTTCAGCGACACGGAAACTCGGGTAACATGTTGGTAGGAGCAACTGCGTGGAGGCGGCTGTACACAAATACGGTTGTGGGTCACGACGCGGAACTGCGGATGCTCTACTAACAGCCACCAGTTTCGATTAGCTAAACGCAACTTTGGAATGCGGTGGTGATACATCTTGGGGTGATTATCAACCGAATACTTCGTATGTTGCAAATAGTTTTAAGCATCACGCCGATGATTTACTTGAGCCTTCTGCCACAGAGCTGGGGCAGACTTCAAATGAAGAACAAGAATTATGGGATCGCCTATGTTCGAAATTATTTCATTAGGTCTTACACCATGTGGATCGATATATTCCAAGCTCATCAACCCGAATTTAAAGGTATTAGCAGTGCTGCACAACATGCACACCGAGTTTGGCCAGACAGGTCAGCTGAAACAGAAGCTGCCATCCGTCAACAGTACCGGCGGTCAGGAATCCAGCCGTACATATTGATGCAGTGCGTGCTTCTTGAGACGTGCTTTACTATCGAACATTGTACGCAAGTTCCTCGCGCTCTATTGGAGTGTGCCAAACTTAACATCCGCTACAACTTAATGGCGCGGATCCTGTGGGCCTCTTGCCTTGGCTGCAATAAAATACTTCACAAAATCGCCCACGGTAATAGTTAAGGGGTTTGAAGACGGTTGCACTGTAGGTTCTGTGACCATCAATGAATAGTTTCCCCCGGATGGGGGGAAACTATGACTCGATTAGATTCCTCCAATGCGTTTGAAAGCCAGTTTCTGGAGGAAATTTGCCGCATTATGGCAATAAAGAATAAACGCGCCACTATAAGCCACCCGAAAGGCAACGAGTCGTTTGGGTAAACTAACCGGACAATTAAGGCTTCACTTCAACCAGACATCTAGTGACCTCAAACGGATGGATGAACTGAACCTCTGCCAGTCATGTTTTTCTATCGGACGAAAGCTGGCGTAGCTGCTCAGCATACCACTGCCACCATAACATTCGGTGACGAACCCTGACATTTCCTCGAACTTCATCGTAAATCCGACTGACGGTATCTTCTTCATTTCTCCGTCATGTGAAATATCTTCTTGGCAGCTTGCGGCTGTTGTAATAGAAATGTCGGTGGCTCTAGTTTCGGCCGCTCGTTACACTCGTGAACAAGGTTTGTACAACATGGAGACATCGTGGGACAGCGTCTTCCTGAAGTAGGACTGCCAGTGATAACCCTGTAGAATATGACAACTTGTACGCTCATGTGTCAAAGGCACGGTAAGACATGTACACGACTTGAACAGTGGAATACTAACGCAGCACCAACAACAGAGTAGCCTGTTGCGTTACACTACCATTTGCTATGAATCAAGGTTGCACAGAAGTTTTTGAATCACGCTAACATAAACAACTCTCGATACACCAGTGACATGGTGCGTCAAGTCGGTTACCAAATATAGTTGCACTGACCAAAATTGTTTGTCAGGGAGTCGGCTGAGCATCATCGCCAGTGACAGCGATCGTGAGAATTTAAATCGGTGCGCCTATCAAGGTTGCATTTCATTTGATACACCCGGTACATGTCACTTGTTATGTGAGCTTTATGGAACTTTTCACCTGGGATTCAAGTTCAGAATGTGTCACACGTTATCTGACTGTCCAGTAACACTTCTCAAATACCCAATGGTACACGGGGTAATTTATCTGCAAAACGATTGTTGGGGACGCGGTCGTAAAATCTGAACTTACTGTGGTACTAGTTGGATAAATATACAGTAAAAGTCTCGCCTTGAACAAAGAATGTGCACCTACAATGAAGTGAAAACTTTGGCAGCGATCCGCATTGGGGGACCACAATGCGGAGCTGAGCTCATTTTAAACGTGACTAGGATGTAGTAAAATGACTGTTAGCGAACCAAAGAATGGTAAAAGTTATGAGTTAATCGAAAAAAGACATGGGAGGAAAATGCCTAACTTTGGCGTTCAGAACTTTGTAGTGTTTAGACCGACTAAAACTAAGAGAATAGCTAATACAATAGCTTCAGTAAGAATTACGGTGTTCGAATCAGTTTATTTGAGGGGGATAACAAGACGCAGAGTCGCCTGTCAACAAACTCGATGCCAAACAAACCAAACAACAATCTCAACAATATTCTAAAAAGCCTTAACAAAATCAACAGGAAAAAAGAACAACTCAGAAAACTGTGCATTATGACCGACCATAGCAGGCCTCTTGTACTGTTTGCTGTGAAGCCTGTGACAAAATTTTGCAGCCTAATGATTTTTTCAGCGCCGAGTAGGCACTTGCAGTCCTATCATAAAGTGAGTAAACCAGTTTACCTGTGGATGAAAACACATATCTGTACATGATTCTTCCTGTTGCGAGGTTTGAATATCTGATGTGAGAATTTTCCGACAGGGCTGCATATCGGCATTCCTCGTTGTTGTTTTCGTTCAAAATATCCGTGAACTATTGAAAACGCCGGCCATGTAAATTGACGGACGACTGAGCAAGAACGAAGTCCCAACTGATTCAGTTGATGAACCACTATGGGTCACCAGAAAACTTACCGAAGCGAGAAAGAGACATCAAATGTGTTGCGTTACAATATACTGTCCAAGTAAGCTACATGCAGGCAAGTGAGCTTGTTTTTACCCTTCCAATCGTATAACTAATTTCGATTGGCTACTGTCCCTGACTGATACCAGAGGTAGTAGGTTGCAATGGGAATCATTCACTTGAGTCAAGAGGAAGATTTATGTGTGGCGAACATGATGCTCAGTCATTGTAGCAATAGCAAGCGTTATTTGTAAGTAGGGACCAATAGTAGTCAATGCGCTGATTCCGTGAATCGGTACTAACGTCAATGTGGCAAGCTGTCATAGTAGTTGATGAAGGGCAGCGCTGGGCTTGTTGGTTAAAAATAAGCAAACTTCACGGTTATGCTAACGTTGTACACGTTGCAGTGAGCCTAGGTTGTGTCCCTGGAGGTAGCGCGTCGCCTGGTATGCCCAACTAGTCAGGGAGCAGAAAGAAGGGAATAAAAGGTGGTAAACCAAGTGGCCCTGATATTAGCTTGAAACTTTCTGGCGATGCGAAAAGCTCAGATGGAGACTACCGTGAATAAGGTGAGAAGGTGGCTGTTGAATATAACCACTCACATGTTTCGTTGATTTAGTTAGCTAATATCACCCTGAGGGTCCAGGCTGAACATGATGTACCCAATACCAGCAGGGTGAGTTGCAGAAAAATGACGATTGTAAAAGTGGCAGGTGCAGCAAGAGGAGAGAGAAAGTGGAAGAAAAAATGAGCAAGCGTGAGTCGGCTAAACCGGATGTAGAAGGCAGGGTAAAACAACTCGAAAAGTCAGAAAGACTAATCAAGGATATCTGCATGGAGACGAAATTTGGGGAGGAAAAATCAATCGCGGTTCATAACCAAGGACAGCTTTTGAAGAAGGACATTTTAGATCGCGAAAGTGAAGCGAACCAAGCCCTTGGTAAATGCAGTAATGTGATCATCAGGGTCATCCCAGGGCCGATTACGGAAGAACATTAATTATTGAAGAAAACGAGAATAGTCCACTCCATGATCCCTGTAAGGCAAGCAAACACTTTAGAAAGCGCGGTCGTTAAACTGGCGACAAAGTTAGGCAAATAGCAAGCGAAGGTGTGTTGTCTTGGGCCTATGATTACTAAGTTCGCTAGTTCCAGGCACAAGAATAAGCTTATACAGGCGGTAGGGCCGATTTGCACACCTGATCATGGTAGAGTTTGGCACCTGATAACTCGGACGGATAAAGGAAAATTAGCCGTCCCGGTGGCACTGAGTTCTGAGCTAGGACACAGAATTGCATTAGAGTTGTGACCAGGTTCTCCCTTGGGGCTGGGGAACGATAAGTCAGCGGGAAGATGTACACCTAATTTAAAATTTCCCCAACGTACGGAATATGAATCCGGTTGCCTGAAGTTAGGCAGAGTAGATCTTTAGCAAAAAGGGTAGAGTGTTCGAATATAATGCCGGAGCCATGGTCTACCGCTCGATTCATTAAAGTTAAACAGGGGTTGGTTTTGATGGGCATTTGAGTGTTTTTACACCATCGGTGGTGACTTGGGAGATGTGTGAAGCGAACTCCCAGGGATGTGTTGTAGAGAAACGTTGCGGTTGCAGAAACCTGATTACCAGGAGGCAGTTTGGTGGTCGATATTTGTTCCCTTTGAAACTTGACCCGCGGAGTAGGTAGACAGGATGCTAAAATGGGCCAGGTCGTTTTATCGTCGATATGACAGCGTCAAGGCTAGCGCTAAGAAGCGGGGCTGTATGTGGGAAATACCTACTGGTTCAGCTGGTCTATAACAGACAATGAAGCAAAGCAGCTGTTCCTGTGCGCCTATAGCAGTCTCTCTCTCAGTCCTCAAGAAGGTAAGTAAGTGCTTAATGTTAACACAGGGTACGTAGACATGTCGCGGCGATTCTGCACATTAGGTGATTCCAGTGCTTCCGAGGAGGGTTTGAAGATTAGAACGTACTGTTAGTGATGCGTTTGATGGTGCACTGCTAAAACAGTGCAGTGACAGTAATTTAACATGTTAACAAGGTCACTAGATGGAGGGCTGGGCAGAGGGCTACAGTTTAGACCCCACTATAACAAGCAACCCTAATAGCTTACTTGACTCGAATTTCGGAAGTCCCCTGAGAGATAGTGACCATGGGGTAGTACATCCAAGATGTGACTGTGTCTACACCAAGTCCGTGGCAAGTTTCGAAGGTTCATTAAGGGCTTGAAGATCCAGCAACCGCAATCGAACGCGAAACAGCTGCTTTTGGTAGATTGTTGTGGTGCTGACGATGTCAACGAAGTCTGGACCACGATTAAAGTTTTTTGCAAACAACTGACAAACATGCCTCACTAAAATGTTTTCGGCATAAGGGGAAGTCTGCTCGGAGCAGACTTTGTTTGGTAAAGGTGCGCAAGTGCAAATTAAATACTTGTGCTTCATACAGCCGTAAGAAAGAGCACTTCAGGTTTTGTCAGTGAAATGTGGCTAGGAAGAGGTAGTCACAGATTCAAAAGGGATGTAGAATCAAGTTTACACGAATCGGGTAATGTGTCAACATAAACGCTCCAGGGCTTCCTTTGGTTATTTCCACGCCAAAGCGGCTACGAAGAGAGGGGTGAGTATCATTGCTGATGCCGCAGACATTGTTGTCAAATTACTGCTACAAAAAGCGGGACTTTTCACAGGTTTTTCGAGGTGGTAATCGTTCCGGGCTATCAAATTCGGGATTACAGCAGCGGTGGGGGCAAGAGCCTTGATTAAGCAGGTTGAAAAAGGGGAGTGAAGTCGAGGAGCGTTCTGATAAACTGGTAGTGGATAAGAGAGTGGGGTCGAACAATACTAATCCAATAATCCCGGGGCCTTTATGCGATGTTTTGTTTGCGCTTCTCATCTAGCTGTCTACTGTCGCTCGCTAGAAGGTCATCATCCGAGATAACCGGATGACGGAGGAAGAAGCGTGAGGTGGAAAGCAATCAACCAGCACATCAGACACCGACTGCCCTGAAACTGTTAAAATGAATTATTAGGAGGAGCATTGCGAAGTTCCTCACTGAGAAAGGCCTTTTCTTCACAGCCCAATACAGTATAAGCCTAGGCACGCCAATCTGGTTTGTTTGCTTGATGGGTGCACAGGAAGGTTGGATAGAGGGGGGAACTCAAGGCTTGCTGTGTGGAGTTCAGGAATGCTTTGGACTCATTGAACCACCAATTGATGGTCGTCCAAAAAGAAACCCTTAAGCTACCTTCAAAACTGATGTGATGGACACAGGTCTTTCTGAGAAGTCGCACTTCTGGTGAAGAGATAGCGGGGGAAGTATCTACAGAAGATGCAGTGGTAAGGGGGATACTTCGGGGATCAGCGCTGAGAACGTCAGTGTTTTTAACTGTTAGGAATGACCTCACAGAAGCTACAAGTATCCTTACTACGTCTCTGCTGATAAACTGAAGGCTGTGGGAAATCCCTACAACAAGCGCATTCGAGGTCTAAATATTGTTCAGTTGTGGTCAGGTGAATGGCAGCTACCCGGAAATGTAGAAAAAGTGCAGCCAGCTGCCTGGTTAAGATCAGCTGGGGCTGGCTTGGTTTCCTGGGAGGGAGATAGCAGAAAGTGCTGTAGAGTATAGCTAGTCGATGATTTTGGATCACCCATAACGTGGAATTTTGAAGCCTCCAAGAGGTGTTCAGAGGCCGCAAGAAAAGTAAATGAAACACTCTAAGTAGTACAAGAGTCCTTCACTTCAAGGAAACCGAAAGTAATATGGCCGCTGTAAAAAGTGTGTGCGAGAATATATCTGGTGTACTATGTTCAAGGTTATGGCCAGAATTTGGTAGAGTACTGAATCGTTGTCTTGGTCGCGCGCATAAACGCTTGATCAAAAACCGATAAACGAAAAGGGAGGCAGCAACTCTGGTTACTGAAAGAATGAGGCAAAATTAAGCTACAAAAGCTGTAAATCTGTGGGACAAAACGATTAATACAAATGGCCCATGGACATAGAGCGAATCAAATGGAATAGTCATATATGACTGTCAGAGTATCGGAGCGAATCACGTTACGGAAGACATTAAAAACCAACACGAGAACAATACAGTTCAGATTGCAAACAGACGTTCAACCGCACATCTTCAATCTGACTGGCTGAGTGGAAACATATCATCAACCACGACCATACCATCCGAGATGAGCCGGCCAATCGATGTGGCGTGATGCATACAAGCTGTCTCGTTAACAGGTGCGTCTCCTAACACTATTGTTCATGGAGACGATATCGTTCTCTACAGCGGGAGTGAGATGGAACATATCGGATACGTAAGTAAGAAATTATCTGTTTGGCGACTGGTTGTTAGGCTTATCCGCCTATCTCGGGTTTTGTTTGTACTGACACTTGGGTTCGTATTTCGGGACCTGTGCTTGCTTATGAAGTCAGGTATCATAAAGAGGAGAAAACCTTGCTAAACGGTTCATACAGACGTGTATTCTGTCTTTGTTCATTACTCTCACCGATTACGGTATTTCAAAGATAACAGTAACTTTCAGTAAGGACATCCACTGACGTTGTAGACGTGATCTCTCTATAACCCGATGGTTTTGCATGTATACTAGTTTGTGTTTTCATGCTGGGATACACTCCATTGTTTTCACTTGAATCATTGTTCCTTTGTTCCGTGGGATAAGTTTGTTAGGCATAACATGCCAATAAACTTGTTGATTGGTCGCCTAGCGTTGTATTCAATCCGTACAGACCGTCCACTTTCGATCACATATTTATTTCAGTTTATCTTTTCGGATCCTGTCAGCAACTTCATTGTGACACAAGGCATCCAAAAGCCTTGCTTTTTTGTCGTCAACTCATTCATAACGTTAAAAATTTACTCCATAACCTAATTAGCCCATGCTACATTTGTGCAGATGATGTAAAGCTGGTTGGAAGTGCGTCGGACACAAAAGCCTCACAGGAGAACTGTGATTATTATAACTCATAACGGAAAACTATATGCTATTGTTGTTTTACTGCATGAATAATTACATTGTACAGATACTGAATACATTACAATTCCGTCGGCTGACGTGCTGCGTTACTACTACTGCGTGGAAGCTAGCTCTGGGTTTGAGCTAAGTACATTTCCGATTACTAATACGTATTCCAAACTATCACAAAAACACTGAAAATTCGCGAATTTTCTAAAAAGCTGTACCCGCTGTAACAATCCTCTGTCGATCTCCCAGGTACGCAAGAAACTCACATAGACAAAAGTTTAATCCTGGACGTGCAGTAGTTGTCGGAGCAACGCCTATTCTACTCGATACGTCGGTCGGTAAGGTGGATCTAAAATAGTCGTGTCTGTAGGCAACGAATGTTTATAAAGCTTCACTTTGCTGCGCAACCGATTCGGATCCAGATGGGAAGACGGTAGGAGTGGTATGTTTCGTATCACTAAAGTTAGTATGAACTAGAGAGAAGAAGATAAAAACAAACCTCGATATTGAATCCACCATATATACAATTTCCGAGACCGATCATTCACGAGAATACGACCAGGTGCAACCAATCGCGTAATGGCGGGGCGATCAAGCGCAAATGGAACCAGCGTACACAATAAAGGTCAAATAATGGGAAGTAAGAAGGAAAACTATACCGGAACAAGTTTCTGTGAGAGAACAAAATCAAGATTTGGCAAGATATCAGGATTATTGTTCACGGGAGAGGTGGGTTGTGGCGAGTGCAAGTTGAATGGCTATGTTGTGATGTGCGGTCAAAACAAGCAAGCGCACACATGTTTAATTTAAATTATGTGAAATGGTGTGTTGCTGTGTTATTTTCGCCGATTTGGTTTTTGTTTGCGCAGGTCGTGTGCAGGGCTTACTATTTAGTGGTCAAGACGAGTTAATAAATAGACCAAGTAAACGCCAGTGTGCCTCACTAGACTATCGGTGATAACAAAAACGAATAAATGGAACAAAATAGTTACAAGATTTCAGCAAGTTACAGTAGTCAAGGGACTCACGGGAAGTGTCCACAAGTGTTCAAAATGGCCACCGCAATATTCCAAGTTACCAGTATCCGGAAGTGGGGAATACTACGGAGTTGCCGTGGGCTGCTGAAGTGCGATAAGGGATGCGGCGATGCTCGTAGTATAACGGAGCTAAAAGAAATTGGAGGATAGATCAGCGTAGTATCGTCAAACGGTTGCGTAACGGAGAGAATAGCGGATCGGTGTGCACAAATTTTTATAGTGTTGTATGGTCACATTTATCGGTTTGAACAGCATGTATAGGTAATGCAAAAAGTTGTACAAAATTAAACCATCGTTTGCAAACAGAAATAAGGAAAACCCCCAAGCTAGGCCTATGGTTCATTCTTGTTTGTGCTGTTTCCCTCCGCGTGACTGTTGTTGGAACCCCTACTTCGAAAGATTACTGTCTTCCGGTGTCTCTGGTTCGACCCAAAATTGGTCCACAGGTGTAACGGACAACCGGAGTGGAAACGATCGCCTTGTGTGATACAGTGTCATTGTTTGCACGAAAGGCCGAAATTTAATCAGATAACGTAGATGAAAATATTTTACAGTATAATCCGCTTTAGTAAAATGGTACATGGTGCAAAAAGTTGAAATCGCTGACATCTGCGTCAGGGAATCACATCTGTTTGTTTCAACTGACCGTTAATTGGAAACGACATTATCGTGGGTTGTCTTCGATGCAATTATGTAACATGCAACCAGAAAAGTAGACAGAGCTTATATCCAAAGCCATATTACGCAACACGTAGGGGTACTGGAATGACCAAAAAAAGGATAAGAATACAAAGTATGAGAGAGTTACATATAAATGCAATCGTCCTCTTTGTTTGTCTGACTGTCCATTGATTCAGAGTCTTCGTGCACGATGTTGACGTAGCGACCTGAAAGGTGAACAGAGAAGCCATGTAGTAATTACCACTTCAAATGCAATCCGTGCACGTTAACTAGTTTCCATCGCTCATTACAATAGTCCGTTTCATGGGATTCGCCTTGAAGGCTGCTCAATAGGTAAAACGGTCCTTTTGTCGCGAATCCTCAATATTCAAATACTCCTGGAAAACGTAAAATCGGAATGTCAGGCAAAGTACTTACACTGCCTAAATTGTAAATAATTGGTGTTGAAGGAAAAATTTAAATACATCAAATAAACCCTATAAGTATTGGTTTGGTGATGGAAATATTTTCCAAAATTTTCGCGAAAATATCCCGTTGTTGGCGTTGGCTCACTTTTCTAAGTCTTATAAATGCGAAAATTGCTATTTTCAAGATGGAATACGTCATCCTATGGCATGAGATTGCTTCATTTTGCGGTGTCTTACAGATATGGTCGAAACGGAGATACACGACCATACATCGTCGGTTCTGTCATTTCAAAAAGAACACTGAAACATTTGATAACGAAACATGTATGACAACATTTCCAGCTTCATTGTCTATACGACATTTGTAATGTTTCTTCTTGTTTGCAATATTTCAGATAGGTACTGGTCGTTGGAACGTCGCTCTTGGAAATGGTTGGCAATGACGCTATCATGTGGTTGTTTTCATCTTCAGTGTTTATGGAACGACGTAAGAAAAGGGTATCATGTCCAACTCCACCATCGAGACTCTTCAGAAGTAAATTACATTTAGTCTACTGCATTGTTTCAAGCTAGATTCATGTCGCGTGGGTTTTATACGGAACAATATGCGGAAACAGATGAACTCAAGCTGCCTGCCATATAGAAGAAGAATGTTCTATTTTGACATTTAGAAATGTACATGGCTCTGACTGAATGAAAATAAGGTAGGCGGTTACAGTAGCTGGTGTAAGAAGGAAAATGGTCAGTACTGTTTATTCTTAGGGAAACATAGTGAAAGACAGAGTCACCCTTCAACACTGATCAAATAAAGCACAGCAATCTTGAAATTAATGCAACAGACCTTAACAGAATCAACACTGGGTCCCGGAAACCACTCGAGGTGGCAGTAGGAACAGCAGCGTTCAAACGGTTCAGCAGAAGGGCCCGTAATTTCTGGCTTACCCGTAGCATCCTGGTGTTACTCTGCGGGCGCTTCTAGAAAACAAAGTGATCTGACGTCCCGTTTGACAGTAGCACCATCTGCAGTCCTTAAAAACACCCGAAGTACGTGTCCATCATTGCCAGAAAATACCTCAGTGATCACACCACAGGGCCAAACACCCCTGGAAGCTTTTTCTTGAAGAAGAACCACATGGCCTACCTGAAGATCGCACGAAGATTTCAGCCACTTAGGTGAAATCTGCCATTGTGGTAGATGTTCACGTCGCCACCGTCTCCAGAACACACAAGATAAATGTTGGGCTTGCCTCCAGCCCTTCGTGTAGCGTTCACGCAATGTTATCTCATCTTTAATTAGGCTTACATTGGAGCGTAGCAAGGACAAATCGTTGGGTCCGATCACCTGGGAATTACCTAGATCGTCGTAAACAGACACGAGTGGCCTATCGTTGACGATTCGCTCAACTTCCACCACGTAGGTGTGAAGTGGCTCTTCATTAATTCCTTGACGCTGTGTTACCGACGACAGCACTCGCCTTACTGTTCGAATCATTCGTTCCCAAACGCCGGCCCGATCAATCCCTTGAGCCGACAATCTCTCTGTCAACATACTCTGGTTCAAGCGTTGTAAACTTCGTTTCAGCTCTAAATCGGCTCCAACAAATTTGGAACCGCTGACACTGTAAATAGCCTCAGGCAGGCCTCGCCTTCCTAAAAATCGCCCTAAGGCCATGAGAAATGAGTCTGTAGGCATGGACTGGGTTACCCCTGTGTGTACGGCGCGAGTTTGCTAACAGGTAATTGTGCAGTCACAACGTTTGAGCTCGTTTCCACCTATGTACACCTTGAACGAACTGCAGTAATCCATCCCGCAGCACCTAAATAGGTAACCGTCCGTTGACGATTCCATCGAGTGGATTGGCGTCATCGTTTGATTGCACCGTTTAGCATAAACCCTTTTACAGTGACAACACCCACCTAACACTCGTTTAACGGCGGCCATACCTTTTAAAATCCAAAACCGTCTTCCAGTGTTGGCGAGCACATGCTAAGCACCCATGTGACCTTCAGATTCATGGTAGTGACGTACCAATAGAGTTGTGACGCCACCGTGACAGGGAACGATCAACAGGTTCGCACTGTCCTCATTCTGTGGTCGGATTCTACCGCCAAGATACAGTGTTCCATCTACCAAAGCTGGGCGAAATTTTTCAAGTCTATCCACCTTGCAAGGGTTTATGGTGGACGCCTTTAGAGTCCATAGTTCCTTGGAGAACTCACTTTCTTGCACGAACTTTATTAGTTTGAAACAAGACGCGCGGTTCCTCTATGCCAAATGTTTTAATGTTTCTAATAGCCTTCCTAATGATAGGATTCCACTTGAACCGGGTGTTGTCGAGCATGATTGCTGTTTGTTTGGGCCCCTAGGACTAAGTAAGAATCCGGCCCAGGGGCAGCGATAGGGACGGTGGTGACCCCGCCGGAGAAATTTCAGTGTGTCCAACTCATCTGCTGTATTCCCCATTTGGCTTAATCATGTTTGGTTAGATGTTTCTAATCAAGTTTCTGGTAAACTGTTGGAAGAAGAGCTGATGTTGAAGGCTGAAGAGTTGGAGTTGAGGCGTAGACTGCTCGAGCTCCATGAGAGACGCCGTAGGCCTGTTGAAGCTGAACAAGTCCCGACAGTCGGAACTAGATTTACTACAACGCCAAGGGATAATATCGGCCCCCGGTCAATAACGGGCCTCGGGAACAAACCCACTTTGTTTGGACCCTGATGATTCGTTAGGTCGGGCTCTCAGACCACTGATTTTTGGACCCAGTCTTCCGAGAATTGAAGTTGACAGTTTCAATGGTTCCCAGGAGAATTACTTCACCTTTGTCAAAAGTTTTGAAGGTAACGTGGCAGATAGATTAGTTGACGAAGGATCGAAGCTTTCATATTTATTTCATTATTGTCGTGGCAGGGCGAAAGAGGCAACTAAACATTGCACGCTCCTGCCAAAAGAAGTGAGGTTTACAGTGGCAACGAGAATTTTGCACCGGCAGTTTGGCCGCCGGCATGATATTATGCAGGCGACGAGCAAAGAAGTTTTCATGGGTCCTAAGTTAGTCGCTCGTGATGTTGACGGTTTCCGTGGACTAGCCAGTCAGATGAAGGGCTGTCAGGCGATGCTGAAGCAGCTAGATTACGGAGCAGAAGTAACCTGTTCAAGCAGCCTCATTAAAACGGTCGAACGATTACCTCACTACTTACAAGAAAGGTGGGCAGAAGTTGCTGAGAGCATAAGTGAGTGCGGATGGGAACCTAACTTCGGCGACTTATTATATTTTGTGGAGAAACGAGTGGCAGTCAGCGCCAGTCAGTATGGCCAGTTGGCTGCTCGTGTCAAAAGTAAGTCAAGTCACCCAACTCCCTGTGGGCCCTCTGGATTCAAGTACTCGAAGCGCAACGTTGGCGTAGGTGTGCCTTAGGAGATGGTGAAGTTGCAGTGTTCGGGTTGTAAAGACAATCACGATATACTTGATTGTAGTTGGTTTAGCAGCAAATCTTTGGAGCAACGCAAGGTGGTGTTGAAGAATATCGAATGCTGTTTTGTTTGTTTGTAATCCAACAATGTGGGGTACCGGGTTGTGGTCGGCTCCATCACACATTGGCTCATGAGGACAAGCCTGAATAAAGTTGAGAGGAGTTCAAGCTGTCCTTGTACGTTATATCCATTAAAAACGGTGTGTGCCTAGGATTTGTTCCGATAAGGTTGGTTGGCTCAGAGGCGTCCATGACGACGTATGCCTTTTTTGATTATGGGTCTTACACTACGTTGTTCGGTGAATCTATAGCAAGAGGGATCGATTTGTAGGGACGGCCCTGTCAGATGATGTTCTGTACTCTACACGGAACTTGTGCAACACAATGCAACAAAGTGTTGGCTGAGTTTCAATCCTTGGATTAGGTGCATTCTGTCACAGACGGTTCGGCTTATACAGCGAAACAGCTGCCACTGACGAAGGTGGATGTCAAACAACCTGAGGTAGATAAATGGGCTCACATAGGGGACATTTCGTTTGAAAGGTTAAGTGAAAACGGTGTGGGGATTCTGATATGATGCGGCGTCTCTGAAGCAAACATTCGAGCACTATTGAATCGTTCGCTAACCGTTCAACTCCACAACGAGCTACGCGTAATCTGTTGATTCAGAAACGCCTTTCTCAATATCCAACGGCAGAGAAGATAATCCATCTTCGAAACGGCTAATGAGAAGGCGCTCGTAAATACTGGATTTAATACGGTACTTATTGAATCAGCGTACATGAAACTTAAATATCCCAGCTCGAATGTGACGAATTCTCAGAAATTGAATACCTAGTACTTCCGTACAACAAATTTGACAATTAGGCACCGCTCAGTAATGTGGGACGATAAAACGGAATTGAGTTCACTCAAACAAATGGATATCGGTTGGGTTGGAACAAGGTGACAGTTCACGCATCGAGAAATGGTAAGAATTATAAGCTACTCAAGAAAAAATATGGGAGAAGAATGTCATATTTTGATATTTAGAAATGCACAGGGCTCTGACTGAATGAGAGTAAGGGAAGCGGTCGTAGAACGGCAGTTCCCGGGCTGTCGTGTTCGAGAAAATTATTTTCCTGGAATAGGTCATTTTAATGGCCTGGTAGCTGATGCAGAAATTGAAATCATCGAAATCTGCGTCATGGCCTCATATGTGTTTGTTTTAACCGACCATTAATTAAAAACCACGTTCCCGTAACTGTTTTTCGAAAACTGGTATGCCCGCCGTTGTTGTGGTCGATTTCGTGTGTAAATGCTGTCACAAGAATGCTGGGGTTATTTTTAATGTACTCTTTAACTTTCGCCGTTTGTTTTTTATTTCACTCCCAGTTTATTTTTTATTGGTAGGAAATGGATTATATCGGAATTTTCAAGGCGATGTTTGAGGATCGCGAATTTCGCACCTTCTCACACTTTAAGGATTGTCCTCAGAGGTAAATGGACGAAGTGGGCGTTATTTATGTTCGTGGGACGAGCCGTAGGTCGAAAACAGCCTTGAAGTACGATAAGGTAGGATGACGTGGTTTCCTGAAAGCCGCGCAGATTTATTATCGTTGTACGAAGTACAAAAGTCGCAGGAGTGTGTGCGGGGGTGTGCGACGTGCTTAGTGTGGTAACTGTTGTTAGTTTTAACGGACCAGTTCTCGCGACACATGTTGCAGATCACGACTTCATGTGGTCCGACTAGATGCGTGCCTGGTTGTGAGCTTTTCCGAGTTGGGGCACAACCACCCTCTCAATCGTCCGCTATATGAGTCCCATCCTAGGAATCGTGGACTCACCGTCGGCGAATTGAACGAATGCAGGAGTCCGTTACAGTACAATACACCAACTGCCGACATTAAGCAGTATGTAGCCGATGTTTACCGGAAGTTTATTACAACCGCTGACGTTGGAAGTTAAAACTTCTAACGTCAAGTGAGTTTGTAACGTAAGATCGATCATTGTAGGTTAGAGAACCTTGATGAGGTGCTGTCGGTAATTAGTACTACGGGTGTGGTGCGCAATCTGAGGGATGAAGGCAACCGATATACGCATATCTGCCTCGTCCAGCGAACGCAGATTGAACTATTCCGACGCTTCTCACATGTGGCGAATGTGGATGCAACTCACGGGACAAACAGGCACCAGTATGTCGTTGTATAGTTCCTCATACTTTCGAAGTTGAAAATTAAATCAGTTCCTAGTGACAGACGGTATGGGACACGGCCGACCGTGATTTACAGGTACGTCCGTAGTGAGAAGTATGTTCCACTACGTAGACTTTCTGAAATTTTTCGGGAAATGATGGACGATCCGATTGCCGTGAAAACATTTGTCATGTATAAGATGGCTGCACAGATGAGGGCAGCCCATGTAGCGTTCGGCTGCGACATCCTACTGTGTTACTTTCATGTAAGCGATGCCGTACATAAGCACGTAAGTGGGAAAAATTCGCCCGTCATAGTTGTCGTCCATGATACGACGATAGGAAGGTAGTATCTGAGGTGCTAGAAGTGGGAATTAATGCTTTTGTCGGATAAATAATGAATATTAAAGTTGGCCATTGTCTGTCGGATAAATGAGCACCGACCTGCATACACGTGGCAAGCTATATTCGAGAATAGTTAATGAGCAATAAACAAAACAATACGCACGTTGTTACTGATAGAGTGGGACGTGTTATCCATGTTTACGCTATACCGTAAGTAGAAACAACCAGGTGAAAACGTAGACCATTTTCCACTGGAACTCCTATGAAGGAATCAAGCTGAACATATAATTCAGGTGAATAATTAACCAACGACCGTGGCGGCATAGCTTTCATTAGGAATTATTGTGATATTTCGTGTACAATGCAATGTAAACTCAACGTGGTCGAGGATTACAAATCCAATCATATCTACAAAACCACGCGGATTTCAGCGTTTCTGCTATCAGGGTTATGTATTCTACCACGGAAATTCCGACGGAAGCGTTTTCAGGACGTAGAATCGATGAGGAAAGTAAACATGAAGTTTTTGTTGAAAAAAAACGTCGACACATTTTGCGAACAAAAGTGCAACTGTGGACAATTTTTAGGTATAGCTGATTTTTCTCATTGCAACTCTTTTATTATACTAGATAAGGTATGTATATTTGTCCAGTAATATGCGTTTTAATATTTCATGAAAAATTTGAAAAATATCTTTTACGGCCTAAATGGCCGTTTTCACCTCGCTTCGGCCTTGTAACACCATATCGGCGAACTACAAAATTGCCGTTATAAATATCGCAGTCTTTCCAGATGGGAGCGTTATTCAATGTCATTCTTTCAGCAGTTTACCTTGTTTCCATTCCAGCGTACATCCTGATTCCATGGAAACGTTAACAACAGTGGTATCAACGAGTTGTGAAGCATGGTGAATTGTCCTACGTTGAAGTAGGTTATAGGCGTCTCTCACGCTCGTAGTATTATAAAAAGCTTAGTACTCACGTTTCAACAACAGTTCGGTTGTCGAAATTATAATCACGCTTTCCTGCTTCCCATGT
>LUCH01000043.1:391101-418199 GCA_013368495.1 Paragonimus heterotremus | reverse complement strand
TCACGGGTGGTTTTGCGCAAGCCACTTGTGGTACCGGATATGCGCAGGCGTTCTTTGGCTTCGGCCAAAGGTTAGTTCGAAACGGTACTCCCAGCCAATCTACTGACTTGCTTGACCAACCATGTGAGTACGTAGTCAATACGATAGATGCGTATACTGATTACTGCTTTCGCCTTCACTTTAGGTCATCGCTTGCTCGTGACTGTTATTCGCGCTTAGTCTACTCGATGTAATACAGGATATACCTTACTAACTGTCTTTTGAGCATACAGGATACAACAGAAATAATTGATTTTGACCTTTAACCTGTTAAAGATTCACCTTTATCTGACTAAATTCTGATGAAACACGTCGGTGACCATGATATATCGGAAAACAGAAACGAGGGAATGGAGATGAATATACATACAACATCACGAACAGATGACGTATTGGCGCCTGCTCCGCGTGCAACTTGAATTCAGACCAAACGAGCTGTACTCTGTTTAACATTCAAACTGTTAAACTCGTGAAAGCGAGGCAACCGAATTCTCATTGGCCCAGCAGTGGTGATAATTCCACACCACTAACATTTCGACTATTTACCTCTGATTCAGTAAGCCGAATAATATGACGTAAGTCGACCTTGCTCAGACTGAAAAAGAGAAAGCCACACTCATGACTTGTTCTCAATTTCTAATAGCGATCTAAGCTGGATGGCATTCACTGCACCCATAATTTAGCTTCAGCTGAGTAGTGTGTCTAGAGTAAAAAATTCAAAGATGTGGTTTTGCACCCTCTTTGCATCTGCTGTAATCATTCATTTTTCAATGTGTTGACTAACTATGTAAGTCATGTAAAAGAAATGTCAATCTGGACGTTGCTTTGAGCAGCATTTATGCTAGAACAATAAAGAAATTATCAAGAAACCTTCCATTGCAACCATATTATACCCTGTTACATAAACTCAATTGTTAAACCCAGCCATTTCATTCCGCTCCAGTTAACACATCAGAGACTGCCCATAGAAAAAATGTGGTTTGTCGAATTTTGGACAGTTCTGTGATGGGCAACATCAGGTAGCACATCCCAGGTATGTGCGTCCAGATACACAGCGCTATGGCAACCACCACCGTTTATATTTCCGCGGTTTCTGTCATGAAGTTAAAAAATGATGTTGTTTTACGCTACAGAGATTGAAGTTAAAAAAAAGCAATGCCGTTCACTATGCTGTATTACATCTGATGTGTTTCTCATTGACCCGAAACTCTCTAGCCACGTTTGATCATTTAGTAAGTTTGGATCACGTTTACAACCTTCTTATGGCCCTAAATTTAAATGAACATTGATCTGACCAAGTTCAATTCATCTTGTCCTACATTTTATGATACTTCAGTTCACTACGTAGTAGACTAACTAGTGTTGGCGGTTCCTTCTGAACACAAAGGTTTACAATAACTGCTACACAGAGATAGCGTCAACACCCCGATAGTTGTTCCTTCAATCGCATATTATACATACGGTAGAAAATCAGAAAGCACCTACCAACGCAACCCAGAGAGTTTTCAAATTGTTAGTTTTTATTTTGAAGATAATTCCCCTTTGTCTTAACTGCACTTGTAAGATTGTTCCCGTTTACTGACTGAGGATATATTGTCGAGTTCACGAATTTTAAGAGGCCTGTTTGCTAAGTCCCACTGACAATCCTGCTAACAATATTCTCTCATTACCAATCATCAGATCTGTCTAAATTAGAAGGTTGGGGTGGAGTAATATATTATAAACTATCCTCGCTATTAGCAACGCGTTTCGCGTTTGTTTTTTTTTCGAATTAACTTCGAACGCATGTTATCTGGATTTTCCTGGACAAATCTACTCAGCAGAAACTCTTTACAGACGTCAACGTTTGAACCTCTCCTGATGTATGACTGACGGCATTACATTGTGCAGCAAAGGTGTTTGGTTTAGCCATGATTATAATAAAAACGTATGGTTACTTGCAACTTGTGCACACGTAACCATAACGACCGGTGGCCCAACGCAACATTCACTTGATTTCCTGGTCGATTATGGGTGTTAGACTTTAACCGACGCTACTTAAGTTGAGTTATTTTTATTACGGTTTCTACAGCAGATACGCCCATTAAGTTTTATACAAAATGTGCCTGTTCCTCTGCATTAACACAACTTAAGCGTGAATTTGAGGGGAAAAGATAAACGTTACGCCTGTAAATCCTACGGAAAATTAGTGTGGCGACAAATGTTTATGAATAGTTCTCAGTATGTTTTTTTAAAGTAAATTTCATACATTGGAAGGCTGTGGTCCAATCAAGACTATGATCAACATGTCGTATTGAGTTGGTTACCGAGAAAATTAGTAGCGTAGCGATGTTAGAAAATTTTCTCTGATTCTGAAATACTACTTACCATTCCCAAGCGAAATAGTGGAACGGTCTGCTACTTTTGTTGTGACTTGGTTACATAAGTTCCAGTAGCAATTTAACGAGTCAATTGAGCTCAAGACTGTTTGCAGTATGCTCTCTTTTAAGATGGTTTCGGGAACTCGTCCCCTGTTACTCGTTGTTCGTTCAGGTGGCTTCAGGTGCATATTGCTTTTATAGCCACACAAAAATGAATGCAATCAGCTGAGACTGGTATGATGGTATGTGCTTGTCTATATAACCAACCGATGGGCGAAATATGTCGACTTTTTGACCAGTATATTTACGATATGCACGTTGTTATAGTGCACGAGATGCATTTACATACGAACTTACACACTAATCTCTACTCATACCGTCGATAGTATTTCTACTCCCTTCACAGCCAATGTTTACCTAACTACGTCAGTCATGACACACTGGAGACATATTTCTGTCACCCATCGGAGTATGGCAACTCATCTGCCCGATATCGCATTCCGCTCCGTGATTACTATAATTATCACCATGGCCTAATGAGTCCTTTAAACTGAAACACTGCTGTCGTTTATTTCGCTGTCATTACTTTTGAAATAAGTTGCTTCTTCATGTCTTCATACTGTGCGATGTCTAAAACTGTGCAGTTAAATGCATTTTACAGGCTCGTCAAGTTTTGGTTGCAGTATCAACGTGAGCACATTTCTTATCCGGTTCTTTTTGAAAAGATGTATATTAATAACTAGTCTCATGGTTGACTAAAGGTATTTCACAATCAGCGAATGCAACCATTTTGAGCATACTTTCGTGTGCGTCTATACTTTTACATTGCCGGAGCTAACGATTAATAGGCACACGTGTGGACAGCAGGCCGTTACCAACTTTACCACGATGGTATTCTCATTTGGAATGAAAATTACTGCTACCAAAACTTTACCGATCTAGTGTAGATGATCAGAAGTTTCTGATGACATTTTCCTAACATTGCATTACTCAATGGTCTGCGATTTTAGTAGAAGGTGGAATATGTATTAATGTGTCTTCTCACCGATGAAAGTTTGACAGTTGATGTCAGTTGATATCACATAAGCCGTCCACTACACTCATCAGTAGACTTCGGAAAAGTGTTCCAAAATGCCTATTCATCAACGGGTAAGATAGACAGACAAGTAGTTTTCAACCACTTCATTCCAATGATAATCATCCTAGCATGACCATCATATGTGTAGTGTGATCATTACGGAGTCAGCGAAGGGCAACTAATTCCGGAAAGAGAAACACCGTAACGAAGCTGCAGAGCAAACAAAGAAACGAACATAGGCAAAGAAACTTGGTAAGCTGAAGCTGTAGCGTACATGATCGAGTAACGACATAAGCTAGGAATGTTCTGTAACAATCTGTATGTGGACTGGTAGAACAGTGATCAGTAGTTAACCCTACCAGTGACGGCTTCAGATAATTGATTACAAACCCAGTTACTTAAAGAGATTAACAAGAATTCGCTGACCGTGTTCACCACATTGCTACTGGTGTTGTAGCGGCGGAAGAGAGTATACGACGAACTTATGTTTTTGACTATTATTCTTAATCCACCTACACAAATACAAAGCCTAGAGTGGATGTCTAACTAGTCTAAAACGAAACAAGAAGGGATCCGTACGAGATTAAGACTCGCTGCCTTAAAAGCACAATAATCACGCATCCCGTGACCAAGATCGACTTCCTGATTTCTTGTAGGTTACAGAAGCGTGCAGCAAATTTATACGCCTAAAGATGGGTTGAAAGCCTTAGATGAATTGTTTCTGTATATAACACGTTGGATTACATAACCTAACGGTAATCGATTCAGCCATTTCTCAAATCTAGTATCCGACTGCCTTGGGGTGACTGAATAAAACTTTACACAAGACCCAAAATGGCTTCGACACGTCTGCTTGATGGTCCTTCATGACAACGTGTGACACGAACGCAGTGTTGATTAATTTTATGACTCCAGCTTTGATCCAGACAGGATGAGGAAGTTTACTCAGGTCAGAGGGACTTCTGTTTGTTAGACTACTGTGTTCCGTTGCACAACAGCAGCAGTTGAAAGAATATGCAAACACTTACTAGTCATAGAAGAGTAACTGGCCTCTGAGACCAATTGTGATCATACTTCTGGAAATGAACCGGCTTCTGTTTGGTGTGGCTGAGGAGGTTCACCTAAGTGATTAGAGTGAAAGTCAAATCGAATGTTCAGAGGCTAGGTCTCTTCCGAACGAAGGTATGATAAACAAATTTTTACCTAACAGTGGGAATAAGGTTCTTAGCTGATGATCAGGCCATATTTCATGCATCAGGCCTGCCCTGTATTTATCTTTCTGCATCAGAAGAAGTTGGGTTCCAACCTCCTGTAATCCCTTATGTAGATTTTTGTGAAATGGGCGGTGTGGAAATGGGTCTAGATGAGCTTTTGTTGTAGGAGAGTACAAATTTGGAAGTAACTTTATTGTGACATCTATGTGTCTTTATGTGGTACTCCCGGTTTTTGGGAACTAGTCAAGGTGCAGGCGTGTAGTTGCATCAAAGAAACGGAGTTGCTCATCAGCTGCAAGTTCAACAGTAAGTAAAATGGAAGTGTGAATTCGAGTGAACATTTTAGTAGCAAACTTTAAACTTATATCGTTAAGGTGAACAATAAAAACTGTCATCTAACAGTTGATAGTGAAGACAGGCTGCTTGAATTCTGACGCACAGTTGTTTATTTTCCAAAGTCACGATGAAAATATTATCTCAGACTTGACCCAGTGGGGAATCTATCAACATAGCAATAGGTTATAGGTACCACTCTCTCTCGAATTTAAACCGCACTTTGAACGTGTCACACACATGGAAAGCTTTGAATTTTCCGATTAAACCATCCATCTCTATTTCTGCTTGATCAATGCATCTATAACTCATATAGCCCACACCAACATGCACCGCAATGATAAACAGTCAGAGGACAGTAAACGTGCTACTGTGTCAACAGAAGTAAGGCTGTCGTGCAGACTGTAGTGTTGATTTTCAATGAATCAGCCCTAGTCGGATAGCTAATCAATAAACAGTTATGTGGCACGGCATTACCAAAGTCTCAAGTCGGTCAGAGTAGTATACTTTGCCTAAGAACTTTTAGAAGACCATAGAAACTAGGTACGTCAAATGATGTCGGCTTTAGAACATCAAGTATGATGTATGCTATGATTCGTCTCAGATATTCCACAATCTGGCCCGAAACTAACACAGCTTTCTCCTTCTAGTTCCTTAAACATTTCAATTTGGGTTTCGTCCAATATTGCTGGTTCGAATTCATTAAAATAGTTTAACCCATTCTTTATAATTATTCTTGACCCATACGAAAAGGTTGTCCCCACATCCACTGAATGCAGCCGAAGGATGTTTTGGAACAACACTAATCTGACTTTAGCACAAATGCAACGAAAGTTCTTCAGATCTGAGCTGAAATGAGACTGAGCGTGTGTTACATCAGTTGATTTGGTGAATACAACATTTAAACCCCATTTTCTGTTTGCTTTTTGTTATTAAGATTTTGTCCAGTTTAACGTACGAGTTAAAATTTTAATGTCGCTGATAACTGTACTTACCTTTTTGTAATTTATCCAAATCACGAGTTAAACAATCCCGACGTTCTACGACTGAATGCGGAATTCTATGTTGCCACCGTACTTTTGTCTTAAAAAGGTAGGGTTCTGTGTTATAAACAACTAACGAACACGTGTCTGAATTGCTTTCTCCGGTGGTGTAAATCAAGTGATATAAAACCTTAGTGTCGTGTTGATTTGGCCTCAATTATTTACGGTTGATATGAGCTGAAATCATAGCCTGGGCCAGATAGACAAATAGATGAGAAAGGTCAAGTGGTATGTTAAAACTGCTGTGTGAATATCACTTACCCGACTAGAAATTTATCCACTTATCGTCGGTGGATGACCACTTTCAATGTATTTTCACATCACATTCTCTGAAATTTGAGGTCAGCTAACTAGTTTGTTAGCGAAAAACCTAGTTTCGAACCTAATAAAAAGTTGTGCGATTCTACCAACTAGACCGATATGTACACGGAAAGTCATCCACTGAATGACCCAATTGTACCCTACCCCACTTTTTAATGAAAAGTCTGCCAAACCCTGGGTTATTCAGTGCACATGGAAAAAAATAAGTTTCAGAACAATGGAGTGAGCTAGTGATCTTTCCTTTTCAAGCGAGAGATTTGTCGTTAATCAAAACTGCATGATCTCTGAGAAGAAAATAGTTTTGAAGAAGTATTTCTTGTAAAAACGGCTAACAGTTTAATCGTGGGGGAAAACGAAGAGGAAATTGAACAGACGCAAACGATGTGATGGACGAAGTTATCACCATCATGATTTTCTTAGAAAATTCGCAGTTGGGGGGATTTCCATGTCAATTAACCAAAAAACATTTATTAATATTAATTATAAATAGATTGGTAGGTTTGTTAATTTATGAGAGGACCCATCTGCAGAAGTTTGCCCATTGGCTGAAGTCGAAATAGCCCGTTCAAATTAGCAAGCCGTCTATCAACTGAAATGTGGAGCAACACGTGATCTCAGAAATGTTATATTTGGGTTCAGTCAATAGCCTGTTCCACTGTCTCGTGTGGAATCTACCTAAAGATCCATGGAATCGACTACACAACATCATTCCTTAAGCAGTTCACACCGGAAGCTATATGTGCCAATAAAAAGAATCGTAATTGAACTGTTGATCCCTAAGCCAGCTTGTTCAATCTTCTGTAGCACAGCTGAAATGTGTGCTGTATGTTCCGTCTCATTCATGCTGCAAAAGACTATGTCGTCTCTATAAACAACAGTATTGCTCAGTCCGTTTAGCACCTTGAACATCAGTCGTCTGAATGTGAACGGGGTTCCTGACAGTCCGAACGGCATACGTTTAAGGCAGTTTTGCTTTTCTCCCACTGTGAACGCCGTTTTGTCTCGGTCCGATTGCTTGATTGGAATCTGCCAGTATCCAGACCGCAGGTCTAGCACTGTGAATATCTTGGCGTTCTGTAGCTTGTCGAAAATTTCTGCCACGGCTGGGGCTGCTACCACTTTATTGACTGCAATCTCGTTGAGTCTACTGAAGTCAACACAAAATCGAAATTTACTATTGGGCTTCCTCACCAACAGAAGAGGAGAATTGAACAGGCTATCAGCCTCATCAGTGATTTCCTCCTTCAGCATGTCTTTCACTTGTCGCTAGACTTTCGGTTGCAGATGAACCGGAGTTCTTCTGGGCCCGAATGGTCGAAATTGGTCTGGCTTGGTGCAGATTTCATGTTCAATCCAGTCACAGTAGTCATATGGATCTTGCTCCGTGGTGAACAGCTTTCGGAATTTGCATATCACTTCATTCAGCAACCGACTGTCACAGGCTGGCATTGCTCCGGATGCGGTCGCCTCAATTTGTCTAAGCTGAGGTTTGCGTTTTCTCGATATTGGAACCACTCCATATTTTGTTACGAGTTTACCATGCTTCGAATCAATCACAGCCCCAGTGTCGATCAAACAGCACTCCGAGCTACCATTGATTTCTATCCTGGCCTGAACTGCCGTCTTATCAACCGCCCCTATTATCGGATCACTCTTCTCAGACAAAAGCATTCAGCAAAACGTTTATTTACATGAAATCTTTTCTCGCCGCGCGGGAAAAATCCTCGCCAGTGTCCACGTCTTCCGCATCTGTAACAGACATCGCCCCGGTTCTGCTCCCTCTTCATCTTCAAAGCGGTCACTTCTTGAGTCAGCTTTTCCACTGCGAATCGCACGTTATTCACTTCACTTGGTTCACTTGTCTTCAACTCGCTAACTGTCGGGGAGTTGTCTGCCAGTAACTGTCGAGCCACATCAACCAGCTGTTCCAACGTCATCGGATGTGCGATGAGAGCCACCCTAAGCTGATCCCGTACTGTTGGTGGCATTCCGTCCAAGAAGTGCTCTGTCAGCATGCGTTCTTCTGAATCCTGGTCCAAATGTGGCAGGGCTCTTGACAACACTGCCCGCAGTGATACGGCATACTCGAGGACGTCCCCTCCTTGTCCAAGCCGAGCGCCCTTGAACTGCCGCATTGTCTCCTGGCAGTCGGCGGTGCTGCAGAACCCAGTGATCAGCGCCTCCTTCGCGGCGGCCCACCCCAGCTTCATGGAGCCCATTCGCCCCGCATCCGGCACCGCCTTCGCACTGCCTTTGAGCAGCATCCTCAGGCCCGCCAGCTTCGTCCTGTCGGTCTTAACTCCGACCGTCTCCGTCACGTCCTCGAAGTCTCCCAGAAAGCTCCGGACGTCACCACGGGATATTTATCCTCCGATGGTGGTCACGACTCCAATCGTCGTCAGCTTAGAACACGGATGGCACAAGGGTTACTTAGTCAACAAAGCAACACGGCTTGTTCGATGTCAAAATATATGATCTGATCCTACTACTGAATTACAGCGGTGTGAGTAGTATATTACGATCCCTCACCCTCAATACACTAGAATATTCGAAAAAGGAGCAATGCACGTGAAACCAAAGCGGCCGAATGTATATGCTTAACACCAATTGATTAGAAGTCAATGAGTTTAAGGGGTGTTTTGCTAGACACGTGAAGTCTTTAACTCTGATATGGATAGTTTTTTCAAGACGTTGTCTTCCAAGTGGTCTACTGCATAATCTAATTCGTGAGATTAAGCCGGAACAGAAGCTTTTTGGAGTTGTTCAGTTCTACTCTAGTCGAGGCGTTGATAGATTGCGTTCGATCTTTGTAGACAGATGGAACTGACCTGATGGAGACTTGGTGGACATGCAGTTCGCTGAAGATCGCCCTATAACAACTCAACATTTATTTGTTGACTACTGGTTCTTCAGTAGGGCCTCAGTGGCTCACACAACGTTCAATCAATTCATTACTACAAAATCGAAATTATGTTAACAGAGAATGCGTGAGTAAAGTTGATTTCTGATTAGCATTGCTGCTGTAGAAAATTCAAACCGTATTCCAACACACAAATACTTTGTACAAAATTAACCTTCGCTTCGTTCATTTTGTGTATTCTTCAAATTTGTATACATCTTTTTTCTGTTGTAACGTTGCAGGATTAGCTGAAACACTCAACATCTTGTAGAATTTAAGTAGAATGCTAAAATACGCAACAGGTGCATTTGTTGTTGTTACTGTGTCGTCTTTTTCATTTCAATTATTTCTTGTGTCATCAAAACTCCCAGCTTAGATTCATAATCGTGTTAATTGCTTACGTGTCCGCAGACGAGGTCAACAATAATCGTCAGTCACATGCGGTATTCCGATTTTTGTTACACTTTGCTAGTCTGCCTAATCTCCTCACTAGCACAATGTGAAGTTCGACAGATACTTGTCAAGTTTCAGTTTAAAGCACCTTTCTTTTAAACAGATGTGAATAACTTACACGAAAGTTATTCATCCATTGCGAGTAGTGTTTATCTATAAACTGTAATACTTACCAAATTAAATTGGTTATGGAAAGATTATCGTCATCACCGTTCTCTCTACCAGCACATTGGAAAACCGTGTATACTGTTAACCATCTGGTCGTCGAACGTCTTCCTCGGCGTCTATTCACTGATGACTAGAGTCTGACATATTATTCCAGACGTAAGTTTTGATTAACTGACTGGTTACCTATTCGCTCAAAGATGTCCCTTCCGAACCAGCACTCATTGCTCATTGATGGCCACTGATTCGATTCTCTATTGGCTACTTAAATCACAGTAGCGAGGTTGAAGGTTACGTGTTTTGATATTAGCGTGACTAACACCATCAGTAAATAAACATTTTGGAATAAAGTCCCCTTAATAAACTGACAAGGTGGTAAACAGTTAACGACTAGGTTTTTGTTTGTTTACTTGACCGTACGTGATCGTAAACAAGCTAGGACTCTCCCACAAGATCAACGAAGTACAGAATTTGTTCGACTGTGTCGTACAAACCACACTCTGTTGGATGAACCTATAATGGTTACCACTGAACATGCGTTATTCGTTTTGTGTACTTGACGGATCGCACACTTACTGTCTTACCTTCCTCCCTATCGCGAATTTACCAATGCAGTTACATACCGCTCTATTTGCGTTTGAGATTACAGACTAGTTTCTAGGACGCAAACTCGCTGTTGCCGATTCTAGGATTGCAGCTGATACTAGATCTCGATAATGTAAGTTCCTGTAAACTACAAATAATGATTATAATTAACATTCTTCTTGAAATTTGTGACCATGCACAGCGTTTAAAAATTTGACGTTAGCCAAAGTTGACACCAAATGAAAGGAACTGCAGAATGTTTATTTGTTATTCTGAATAGTGTGGATTTCGGATGAAATAATCTCAGTGTTATTCAAATTTGCTGTCAGATGTTTCAGTTCCGTAGGCATTCTATTAAGCCCCTTAGGAATAGGAATATTAGACTCGGGTTTTGTCCTTGTCAGGGCTCGTCAGCAACGAATAGCCCAGTCACCGTGGGAATTTAAAAATCGGCCAGGTTTTCATAGGTCAGTCGTACTGGATACTGTGTCGTTGATCTCATATTGAGCAATAATTAGTTATCACGTGTATACGCTCGGCCACATTCACCTGTGAATAGTGCTCAGACTGTCCAATCGTCTTTAGAGAAGACAACAGTTGTCCTGTTAATCCAAGCCGATTACCTCACGACTAGGACTTCTCTCCAAAATTAAATCACATGAATCGTCAAGTTGTTACGGGGTAGTAGGGGATTTCGATTTATACAAACTGAACGTCGTCTTTTTAAAGAGCACTGTCTACACGGTAGATTCGACTATTACAGTCATGAGTCATGTCTAATTTACTTGGACGAATATCCTTTACTTTTCACCGTTGCAATAATGTCATCTTACCTAGTATTACCATTTAGTTGAAAGCCACTAGTGTTGCTAGATTCCATTGTACTATAAATTTGTCCGTTTTATTTCTCAAGTTCATTGAAGATGTATTTTCAGTTAGTGTCTTTCGACAACATTTCCTGTTCTGCTGTGGGACTGGCAGCTAATATATTTGCCTGATTCATTGTAACAGTGTACTTACTGGAGTAAGCTTGCCTTATGCTTAATTTTAGAGTGTAACTGAAGTTGTAAACGTAACCGCCGCACGCCAAAAATGAGGAAGTTAAAAATCTATTCGGATGAATGAAAAACTTGAAAAATTGCAGGAAAGTGTGGTTACAAGCAGTCGTCCATAATCAGAAAGGCATAGTCTACCGTATACTGACTTCTAACGACAAACGAATCTGACTATCGGTAACAGAATACATACTCCTACCTTTGTACTGGACTAAGCTCACAGGAGCTAACCTGTGTACGGTAATCACAGTAATGGTCCCATTATAACGATATGTAAGTTGGACGCAAAGTCGATTCCTTACACAGACTCATACTTATTTTACACGGTAAGAAATTACATTCATTTTGGTTTATTTTAGTTAAAATTATCACAGAACTTCGTAGTACTGAAGACAGCTTTGTTTTTTGGAAATTTCCGAAAGCTTCTCGTATAACTTTGCACACTCTCCAAGTAAATTTGAATGTTCGGTAAAAGCTGTTTACTGTCTAAACACAATTCCTTTTAGTTGCGTATTTTTCGTTTTATTATCTTCTGTCTTACTGATATGTGGGATAAAAAGGAACTGATCTGCACTTTGTCTTTGCACTTTGTTTGTCTAACTCCAAGTGATCTTCCCCAACTCTGTTGTGTACCGTTCTGGCAGCATTATTCGTAGTTCACACAAAGGCGCTTGATTTCTCGTGCTACAACGGCCAGGCCGCCTAATGGCCTCACCATCTGTTTTCCAGACCCACTGTCTTTGGTCTCGATTTACTGGTCAGCTGTATCGGTTCGCACTCTCTCATGTCGGTTTAGCCCCTTCACTTCGTCATTCTAATGCACTCTTATTCAACAGTGCCCGTTTACCCCCTGATTGATGATTAGGTCCATAAATCACCATTATGGAAACCGATTCACACGTTGGCTAATTCGTGAACACTTGCTCCATAGTTCATCAAAAGTCAAAGCGTGACGAACAAGCTCGTTTTCGATGTGTCATCTTCAGACTAAACACAACGCAGTATTTGTACATTAGTTGTAGGTTACACTGTTGTCAGCCAGTCGCTCTTGACCGTTTGTTATCGACTTTTTCACTGTGGCCACACAGCACGCTTTCCTCGAATTGTTGTGCTAGTCCTCACGCACTTTGATGTCTGTGTTTCTTGTTTATCTGGCAGTGAAGGGTTGGTTTGGAGATGAAAATAAATTTGGACTTGAATGACCACAGTTAATGCGTAGGTGTATGAAAAGCCCATCTGTTCACGAAGGCCACTAGGGAGTCTCGATACGAAACAGAGGAAGGGTCACTCCTCGTAAAAACTGTAAATCGTATTAAACTGTGATTAGTTAATTAGTTAATATCTGAAAACTGGAAGACTGCACGGGAACAAGACTTCACAACTAGGCTATTATGAGATATAAATAGAAGGGATTATGCGTGGTGAGAGTATGTTAAAACGTCGACTGGAGTGGCTCGCTGATAAAGGATAAAACTTTTGTCAAAGCGAGAAAGAATAACATCACTATACGTGATCACTTGTTGGGATAGTGTCAGTAAAATAAAAAGACAAGCAAAGCCTCGGCATCAGGGTTAAGATTTCAGGACAAAAGTTAGGAGTTTGACATTATGATGACGCAGTATTTTCTGAAATGTAGTGCATATCCTTCCCACTTTCGGGATTAGAACTCTGGCCACGCTGTTCATGAGGTAACCGTGTTTACCAGTGCGCCATTGACCTCATGTTAGACACGACCGAATTATCATATGTGAACACTCAACCACTTTCACCTGTGCGTGATGATCAGGTTGCTCAATCGCCTCGAGAGGACACACAGTTAGTCTGTTAACTCCAATCGATGATCCCTCGACTAGGACTTCTCTCCAACGTGAACTCACAGAAATGATTGACTTGTTGAACGGTATTTGTTTACTGATGAGCAGTAGGGGACTTGGTTTTCATATAAATTGAACATCACTCACAATCGATTGCAGCTTTCGCATTCCCATAGACTTTCTAGTCGGCCCCATACAAATTGTAGAACAATAGACTCGAATTTCGCTCTTATTAGAGCTCATCAGTAGTGCATATCCTTGTCCGGATCGGAGTTTGCACTCTGACCCTCGTGCTTGTGAGACTGGCGTGTTAACCACGACGCCAGCATCCTCACAATAGGCATGACCGAATAATCAAATCCAAACGCTCAATCACAATCTCGTATGAATAACGTTCAGTTTGCTCGATCATTTCGAAAGTAGAATGAACAGAATCACTCTGTTTTATCCAGTCTATGACCTCCTGATCCGGATTTCCCAGGTTGAAGTTACTGTTTTCATTGAGCCAACTGAAATGGTTTGCATCAGTGGTGAAGGTTCGGGGGTTTGGATGCACTGTAACAGTAACTTCAACCTAACTGAGAAGTCCTGATCACGAGGTGATAGACTGGATAAAACAGAGTGATTCTGTTCATTCTACTTTCGAAATGATCGAGCAAACTGAACGTTATTCATACGAGATTGTGATTGAGCGTTTGGATTTGATTATTCGGTCATGCCTATTGTGAGGATGCTGGCGTCGTGGTTAACACGCTAGTCTCACAAGCACGAGGATCAGAGTGTAAACTCCGATCCGGATATAGACATGCACTACTGATGAGCTCTAATAGGAGTGAAACCCGAGTCTAGTGCTTGCTTTCGAAGTGACCTAGCCGAAAGGCATATCTGAATGCGAAGGCTGCGATTAATTGTGGGTGGTGTTCAATTTCGAAATAACCTAAATCCCCGAACGTTTACTACTGATTCGTGGGATGTTCGGTCTTTTGACACCTCTGGCTGTGCTCGCTGTCTTAGTGATATTGCCCACCTGAAGAAGTTTCTGTGAGAGTAGCGATGTCATAACTAATTCGATAAAAGATTGATGATGCTGGCGTTGCTTGCAGGTTGTGGCTATCAGTCTATTTTTTGGGCTTCAACCTCTCAACTAATCATTTAGACTGCAATGAGCGAGCATCTAGCCATCAAATGAAAGTTGTCCAATTTAAATGTGGTTGCAGTAAAACTCAGTCACATAAATCATTACATGTATTAAGTATGTTAGGGAATATTCATTAGGCAACCTAAAGACCTCTAACAGGGCTGTGGTCTGACAGTTCATCTGTGACCTCAAGACGGCATCTGTCAATGTGCAATGTGGACGTCAAGTTCAGTAAAACTGACGCCATGAGCTACTCACAAATGCTTGTGGAAGGCGACATACAAGTTACTCTACAGTTCCAATTTGCTTTTACACATGTCTTAAGATTAAGGGTTATGCCCTTGTGACCCCCTTAACAACAGGTATTCCATGACAGGTTCCATTCCAACATGAACTAAATATTGTATACAACAAAGTAAAGACGACTGTATAAGCTTAATGAATTATGGTCTAGCAGACGGACGTGTGTAGCCAACAGCGCTTAGCGATAAGAGCATTTTATTAGACACAGCACTCATAGAAGTACGCGAACATACAGTCCACAAAACCCCACAGGTACTGATGATTGACATCTCTAACTTCAGCGATATATTATCTATCAAACCCAACGAACTCATATAACTCTGAGATGCCGAAAAAGAGCTTGTTTACTACTCGATCTTTCGATGAATAAATTGGGCATATTCGATGTACACACACTTGAGATCACGCAGTTGCATTGACATATTAGCCGCCATGGTTGTCCAATCATTTTACGCCTACACGCTTTTTAAAAATCGCTTGTTTGCAGTTCTTTCAAAATTACTGACCATCTGTCTTCCGGTACGACGTGGGTAACATCTGGCATTCAATCATGCATAACTACTCGTTCGCACCTCTCTGAAGTACAGCACAGTTACAAGTACTGACGAATGTTTATTGCAAACAAACCTTTGGGTTGAGCCACGAAATATTTTAAGTTCTGTTGTGAAAGCCTTGCTAAAAATTTATTATCACATCACATTTTTTAACTTTTAACGAGATAATTGGTTTGGCAAGTTTCCAGGTTTTTCTGTTATCTAGAATTAGTGGGTGAGCTTCAGTACGGCAAAGGACCGCGTAATGATGGTTTTCCGTTTTGTGGCAGACTAAGACCTTGCTCTCGACGAATGTTCATTTGATTCTTACCTAGGGTCACTCATCAAATGTGTAAATGTTCGACTGTTCTGGCACGAATAATAACTGAGTGATTCTTATCGAAAAATATATCATAGAGAACCCTTCCTTATATCAAATCAGCTCAACAGGAATAAATTGTGGTTTGGTTAACAACCTTTCTTGATTATATGAGCAGGCATATTTTATAACATTTATATCATCATAATTATCAGGTCAGAGGCTCGCAAAATTAAGCACACCAACTTTTAATATGATGGTATTGACATGTTCATCTTGTTCCTCGTGGCTGTCAAATGGATAACAAGAAACCATGGTATACATAGAGCCTGAACAAATTTCTCTGAACGCATAACTGAGGACTACGTAACTGCCAAGCCATCGTTTCCAAAGTGGCCACAAATATAAAAGTGTGCCACTTCCCAGTGGTGTTGAAACAGGTGATTATTCAGTTGAAAAAAGGTATGGTGAAACTAGGTGTTCTCTGTAGATGAACCAGACTTCAGTGATACTGGGGACGCTGCTCATTTCGTCTCCGGTCAATCACGTGAGGTAATGTTCATCAATTTTTTCAGGAGGACGACTGATTATGCAGCCAACTGGACGTACTCCACAGAAGCACTTAAAAGAAGAATCACAAAAGGAGATAGGTTACTTAGCCGGGGTATTTTGGGTTGTCTTCCAGCGACCGAGTTGCACCTGAATAATCTTGGTAGTTATGTAATACCGCAAATCAGTTTAACTGCACTAGTTATACAAGCCATGAGTGTAGTCAGTGATTCGCCGTATAGTCCACTGTCCTATGAGCTGTCTTTTTTCCCGTCGAAGAATGTCTGTTTGTCAGTACCGTCAGGCGCATGATTCGTTCGGAATAGACGTTGTGCGTAAACGGTCGCTGTTTGATGGACACTTCGAACTCAGTCGTATCATCAGTAAAAAAACTACCACTGCTCTGTTAATCGAGCTGCAGACGAGGTTTCTTCTCCGCCTGAAAGGGTACTGACTCAAAAACTGTGTAGTTATTAACCAGAGTGTTTTCGTATGGATAAATCTCTAAGATGTATAATTTTCACGACAGTTAAATCTTGCTTTCAACAAACATGTTTATTTTTTCCTCTCGGCTTCGGAAAGGTAACCAGTATTGGAAGTTGCAATGTTTGCCTCTGCAAATTGGTTTTTAAACCCACCTTCCCCCAATTTAGAGACGGAATTTTTGTAAGAACCAATGTTTTCAGTAACTTTAAGGAGCGCAATCGAATCTACCGTCGTCATGTTATTACCTGCCGGCAATGAGTGGAGATGCGATCCGATTGACACGTATTCCTTTTGAAGGCAACTTTTCTAACCGACTTAAAACTGGATGTTTCAGACGTAATTTAAAAGTAGTTGCTTAAATGTGTCATCAAACAGTCAGTAGTTTAAACTTCGAGTAATTAGCAAAAATATACAACAAAGAAAGTTGCTCTACTGTTCTGGCATTCTACCACTGGTAGGGTCAAATAAATTGAATGCTTCTTTTGCTGACTTTGTCGCGGGTTTCAGTGATATTCATGAGCAATTTTGTCATTGAATAACACGAATGGTTATTCACATCATGTATCAGTCATAACAACGATCCACCCTTGTGAGTCTTCAGTAGATCATATGATTTCTGTATTATGGTTCTAGTTGATTTAATTTGGATGGTCATCAAAGAATTAGTTGAAAAACTTGCTACTTGATTTTCATAATTTGAAAGTGTGCTTGACACACCAATTAATTCTGACCTCTGTTTTTAACAGATCGCTCACTTCAAGTTAGGCGCCTAATAGATCGCTCAGTTTTCAACTAAGTTATTCTGTTCAGCAAACGAATTCCAGCTCCTTCGTCGAAATTAAATGACAATATATTGTCGGTTCTCCTGAACTCAGCCTGCTGTTGAATATTCTGCTCAATAAGGCGCCCTTCATCTGTTAGTTTGAGTATGTCTTAATCAAAGTCTTTTTGACAAGTTCCACATTAAGGTCTGATGATGGGACTGGAATTTCAAGCAGGCTTTACTAACGTTCACTCTGAACTTCTGAACTGAGCTTTTTCATCTTTGTTATAGAAGAGTACACCCGGGTCTGAAGGACAACACTGACGATGATGACTTGAACAATTTGGCGGTAGTAAATTTGTGGATACACTTTTCTTGAGTGAATGAGAAACCTGGAATCATGCCTGCGCACTTCGAGCTGCATTGCAATTCGTTCGACCACAAATACGCTGAGTAAAATGTATACGCGTTGAGCGTATTTGTTGAAACAGGCATGTTGCTCGGACACAAGTAATTTCCGTGCAACGGTTTGGTGGACTGAGCTGCGCGCCAGCTCAGCAAACTTTTAAGAGGTCATTCCCAGTTTTTCACCACGAAAGCCTCCAGGAGCATCTTGGATAGTACTTTGTATAACGTATTCTCTGATAGACTGGACTTGGGCAGACAGTTGCTCACACAATTTTTATTGCATTTCAAATGGTCATTCACCTGTTTGATCGGGGTAGAATCCTTGGACATTTTTAACTTAGTGAATTAATTTCTGGCTTGATACTCAAGTGGTCATACACTTTATGTTCCTTAGTACTGAAGTTCCAGCACACTAAGAACTGCTTGCGGATAAGTGGTCCTGGAAGGATGCACTCGGTACTTTTAACTCATTCAGGTTACAAAGTTGCCCGTATATGTTTGACTGTTCATGGATATTCATGAGATTGTTTTGATAAACTGTTCATCTAGACTCATAAACAAACGTGAACGGTTTCACATTTTGTGATTGTCGTTAACAGGTATTCTTATACACCTAAATCTTACTATATTGTTCGAAGCAGTAATATTAAGAGATACGTTCACTTAAAATAAAAACTTCTATCCAATCAGTTGTAATGAGTTACACCCGAATTGAATAATTGACCAATGAAGAGACTGCTGAGGTTTTCCATTTCTTCTTCATTTGCGTGTGCTTTTGCGTTTCATTAAGACAGTTCGCCAATTTTTAGGCATATTGTATCGAAAAGGCGTCCAATAAAGCACAATGTTTGTTGTCCAACACGCCACTTTAAATGCTACGGGCGCGATCGCGTTTATCAGTCAGAATTCTAGTCCACAACACCCTGAGGTTTCCGCTCACGTGTCGTGTGCACTTCTGCCCAGTTTGTGTAGATGATCGGCGCCTTCTATCAGGGGGTTTTCGGCCTGCCAATCTTCGTCCGTTGGCCCGATTTTGTTGAGCGATGACTCGTCCGAACGCTCGTGTTGTCCTCCATCTGTCCACTTTAAGCTTTGACTGTACTCTAAGACTGTATCGAAACATTCCTCCAAGTGTTGGAATAATTCAGCCTCTGATTTGGTCGTCCATCCTATTTTGCATGTCATGACTCAACCGTTGGTCCAAACCAATCGAGCGATGACTCGTTTGATTGCCCCTGTTGTCCGCCATCCGATGGTTGAAGGTTTGTAAACGTGTCTCCCCCCGCGTTGAGGCATTCCGCCGAGCGTTTGGATACTCGCCCCCTCTGACCCGACAATCCACCACAATATGTTATGGTGAACAGTGAATGAATTGGAACTATTCCATATGGAGGAATAAAGTCTGAGAGAGTGATAATTATTTTGCAGAAGTGAACAGATAAGTCTTTCGGTAGAGGGCAGTAAAATGTGGGTGAGTAATACACCTGCCAACCAGGGTTCTCCGCCCAAAGTGTTTCATATTTTGTCGTTCGTCGTTTAAAACGCACTCGTCGGTAAAAGAACAAACAGCATTTTTCGACTAAATCGGAACAAGTTGAATTTGAGTTCAAGCAATATTGCAACGAGTTATGCAAGGAACGCAGTTCGCCGAAAGTGACTGAAGAAGGAGCGTTAGATAGTGATCAGAACCTCAAACGACAAATACAGAATAAGCCTTGTGGGAACCAAAGCCAAGCCAGATAAATATGTTGATGCTAAGCTTAATTGTCTTTCGGAAAAATGGCTATGAAAAATGGCTATGTACAAACAAAGTTGATCAAGAATTTATATTTACGTTTTTAGGGGCAGCCAATAGCAATGCCATCTTCATCACAGAAAACTTTCATGTTTCATGAGGATATTATTAACTCAATCCTGGAAGACAGCAGTTTATAAACATAAACCAAAACGTTATAAAGTACAAGCGTCTTATTAGTAACCAGACTATAAACAAAAGAGTTAGTGAACATTTTCACATGAACGACTTTCAGAATGACCTTTGTAAAACAATCTGAACCTACGAACTAGTACACAATATCTCCTGATTCCTTGGTAATGCAATCAAGCTGAAATAGGTATTTACTCAGGGTGTTGAGATAGCCAAAGCATATCCATCAAACCTTTGGTGACGTTACATATTGATGACAGTGCCCGTCAATGCTGTTTTACTCTTGAAGCTATCCGATCTATGTATGTGTAATTTCCTTGAGAGTGAAGTAACACTTCTGCATTTCATGAAGAGGGGGTGGTATTGATGATTTCAGTAAAGCGCACCTCAGTCGCCCATCACCAAGAATCATTGGGTGGGACAAAGTGGGATTTCGTCGGAAGTGGAGTGTAATGTCAACACTACACTTCTGCTGTTTATGAATTTCAAATTAAGTATATAAGAACAATAACTTGATTTAAAAATTTGTTACGCTTTAGGGACGCCAGCCGTACCTACAAAGTTCATCATATATTGCAAAATTAAACTAGAAAAATGACACTTATTTTACTTACAAGCAACATACGTCAAACAAACAACTACTTTTGAACGTGGACTGCTTGTGAAGATAACAATTAGTGAAATTGGTACTTCTGGTGCATGCAGTCAGGGAATGTTGCATCCTGTCGGTAGCATAACAATGTATTAGATGTATCTAACACAACCAAAAGTGACAATTGATAAAAAGCAGCCAAATTCCGCTGATGATTTAACCACATCACCATGTGGTCTAAAACTGACACGTATTCCATTCTTTTGTAAAAATAATTTCCGAACAGTTCTGACATATCCCATCCGAAACGGCAAGTCAACCGAAAGTGTTTGTCTTTAGAGGAGTCGACAGAATTTCAAAGGAATGTCCACAGTACAAGTTTATGTGTAGCTGAGTTTTGATAACTTGTAACACATTGTCGGTCGTCATGCCAATGTCATTAAAAACAAGTGTTTTACGGTGATCCAGTTATTTTTCGTGTGCACGAAATTATACTCACGACGATTTCACATTTGGGAATGCGGGCTGAACAGAGAAAAAGCTACTGATGAGGGGTCGAGGATTTGGTTAATCTAAAACTGAACATTACAAATATGTTTGCAACCTTCACATTTACATTCCAACCGGCTCTTTTCGGTATGTTCCATAATACAATGCTTTAAGTGGGCTTGCAAATGCTGGTGAGAATTACTGTAGGCTGTCCACATAACAGTTTCAGGGTTGCATCTAAATGTATGTCGAACCTCCATCTGTAAGCTTCCGTATATTTTTCCGCCATGTAACTATCACATTTTAAAAGATGTGCATGGATCACTAGTGACGTTTTGAACACTCAGTATATCGAATAATCGGAGAAATCTGTCACAAGGAAAACTGCTTCCTTAACCTTAGGTGCTTTGTAACTCGCGGTCAACAAAAGACTATTTTCTATTCTTAGAAATCTTTTTGGACGGATATCAAATTTCGAAATGCCCCACGTAACATGTATTGACAAGCGAGCTGTAACGTAGGTTCAAAGTATCTCAGTTGTCGGACCACATATTTCATTTTGAATACTGTGATACCCTGTGTGGTCATCCAGTTGGCGACAACCAAGTGGTATTGTGTGAACTAGCGTCCTAATTTCCGATCCTGATTGAAATTGATTGCAAGGAAATTGCAAAATGGCCAATTATAAATCGTTAGATAAACAGCTGTGTTTCGTTGAACTTGTCAGAATTTTAGCTTGTCCTCAGCGGTGTGCAGACATCGCAATTTACCACCGAATGTTAACCACTTAATCACTGTCGCCATTGACCATGTGATCTGTAATCGGTCGACATTTTATTCGCGTGATGCAAAGACTGGTCGAATGAGTGGACACTATCGTGTTGAGTACATGAGCAGATAAGATAAAGCTGAATAACTAAGTGACAGATCACTCAGCATGCCTTGCTAGTTGACCATAGTAGTCTCAGTAAATAAACATATCACAAGGCGATCGGCGGGAGAATCACAAACCACCCACACGACCAGCAAATGAAAACAGACTTTCAGGCTACAATACGACGCGTTTAGGCTACAACATGATACAGAATGGGTTGAGGGATGCGGTTAATTTTATCCTGCATTGACGGAACACGTTTTGTCGATCGGTTGCTTAATCTGACGTTTGACTCACCCCGACACTTGTTCACTAGTTCTGGTCTATAATTGGTGCTCCGTTCTGCCATTGCAGATGACTCCACATCTAC
Organism: Paragonimus heterotremus; assembly: GCA_013368495.1. NCBI lineage: Eukaryota > Metazoa > Platyhelminthes > Trematoda > Plagiorchiida > Troglotrematidae > Paragonimus > Paragonimus heterotremus. The sequence goes on along the minus strand of LUCH01000043.1, from coordinate 396,089 downwards.
GTTAATATTGGTAGATGACGTGAGATTTGGCGGACGGCAGCATCAGCTGTTTTACTGGGGATATTGGGAGACGACCGATTCTGTAAGGTATAATCAACCGGCTAGCGTTAAAGACCCTCTAGGTAGCTGTCTGAAAAGGGTTCGGTAGTAGTAAGCTCGTGTCACCCCTCTGTCACGAGAAGAGTCAGAACCAATAATTTTCTGGGGGCGTCTAGCTTCACCTGTTTCTTTCGAGCTTATGCAATGTTTTTTTTTCATTTTTACCGTCAATCAGATGAACCGTTGTGTGACTTTCTGACACTGTGCTAAGTAGTCAGTAGTAGACCGTCGTTCGATCAAGTAAACTGGGATGGTCTTCAGTATAGTCCTTATCAGGTATCCTCTGCTTTTGTGTTATACCTCGACGACAATATACGTCATAATTACTGATATGAACCAGGAAGTAACTTCTTGCAGTCACATTTGGTCAGAGTGAGGAAACGAAATGAACTCACCGGAGGTCCCATCGTCAAAATTCCCTCTATGTTTCTCAACGGCAACAAAAAGTCTGACAAGAAGTTTTGAGTTTGTCAATCAACACAGCTAAGCGAATCAGCGGATTCTCAAAAGCTGATGACAAACGAAATATTATCCCCAACGAACCATTTTCACTGACCAAAAGTGACTCAGTGTTCATTAAAAGAGCCAATCAGAAGACTTAGTAGTCAGTACATTTGGTCTTATTATAAATATATAAAAACACAGTGATCACGCTTGAGTCGTAAGGTTGAGTATTTCTTATATTTTCTGATAAGGTGTGGTATACTGCTACAGTTGAATTGTAACAAAAACTGCATAGCTTGTTTTGCATTTTGCTTCTTTTCCACTCCAATTACATTAAAACACTATTCTCATTCTTGCTAATATAGTGTGGTTCAAAAAATAATTCGAGTGGAAAATAATTTCCGTTAATTCACAGTGGTTCCTGATTGCGACAAAATAACGTATTATCACCGTCAAATAAGCAAGATTATCGAATGGATCAGGTTTTCCCAGGTTTATTGGTGCCGTTAAAAAGCTGACTTTACAGGCACTGTGAAACATAATCAACTACCTCGATTGGAATTGCCCCTGCAGTTTTGAAAACGTTAGACTAGGCGCATACCTTAATTTTAGGTGGCTGGTCACACGAACAGTTGACGTTGTGTTTAAAAAGCAAGTGTGCGTTTGTGCAATTTTGTCTGAGTGTGATTGTGTTACAACTAGCTGAATCGACGTGTACAAGGGTTATGGCAGTGGTTTAAGGAATACTATTCCAAGCATCTTAATGATGTAAATATAACCAACTAGATCTGCAAGCTGCTATGATACGGACGGATCAGCTAATACTCTAGTGTATGTCAAACAATAACCAACTACATCAGCTTATCGTCCTGATCACTCTGAACCACTGCTGACGACAGCTGGCTTTTTGGACACTTCATGGACCGACTGACATTTCCTGACCAGAGTTGAATCCAGCTGAACAAGATTACCGAAAAAGAGTGAGATATAGGACTAATTTGGGAGCTTATTCAAACACCATTTCCGGATAGAGAATATACATGAATAAAACCTTTTCATTCTTTCCGCTGTATCTGAAAGACTCGAATAATGATAAAAACAACCAGAGAAAATCGATTTTAGGGCAAGCATAACGATTTTGCAACTAATTCAACTTTACACTTATTTTTGTTTATTAGAAAACACCGTTAAAGCCGTCTAAACTTTTTACTGTTGGAGTAAATTTATCTGCTTATATGATGAATTTTTGGTTGTTGCCTAACAACACACTTTCAGTTTGTTTAAAACATGCGTTTAAAACTGTTTGTTAAGTAGATTTTTGATTTGATGCTTTCTTTGAACCCGACGAAATTAATCAAACGATTTTTCAATGGCAAACCGGAAATTGTCGCTAACCAAAAACGACTCCCTTAAACCCTAATTACAGATTGTGTGCCACTCAGTAGTGATTACGCTTTCTCCTGGAGAAGGAATCGAATGCCGTACTATTTGTGAAGCAATTATTCATACAAGGGTGTGTTTTTATACGGACTGCAATCAACCCGAAAAATTCTGTCTTAATTTAGTACATAAGGGAACCAGTATCATTGGAATACGTGCCGCTCAGAAGGATAACCAACTAGTTGTTTTTGTGAACACTGGTGTTAATGACAGTTAACCGCTGTCAAAATCATAAAACCCATCAGCATTTAATTGTCTAAAAAGTTTAAGGCTACACATTTTTGACAGCTGAATTGAAAAAAAATACACTAATTCTTACAATTCTGGTTGAACAAGCATCAGCTTTAAAGGCGTGAGAAATAATACGTGCCAAGTTCTACTTTAAGTTCGTTCACATACTGGCTGTTATGTTGAAGAGTTAATGCAGTTACAAACTATCAAAGGTGTGCAATCCCACACATGAAAGTGTTTGATCACAGATGCTTTGATTGAAATGAATGACAAATTTTTAGGATTTCATCAGTTAGTATTTTGTTGCGGCGCATGCTTTGAATTAACTGAAATCCCAATGCCAATTTTGCGGTTTGTGAATTTTTTAAAGAAAACTTTAGAAATCTGAAATACTTATCAGTTACTTCACAACTACAGTGTGTTAAGCAGCCAAAAACCACCGGGAGCAAGCCATCGCTTTCGTGATTCTGGTTATTTATCAAACCTACTACAACAGAATTGGTAGAGACTTGAGTGTGTAATTAATAAATCACTTTGTGGGCTGTTGAGGCTGTAAGCTTTCATCAAACGCACACTAATCCACCGACTACAATGGGTCTGAGGTAAGTGAAGAAAATGGCTCGCAAATGAATTCGTGACTATAAAAACTTGATTTCTGAAAAAAATAATTTACTTTTTAATATTTTACTCAGAGAAAAGCATAGTTTATTTCATAATCTTTGACTAGCCAGAAGTTCCAACCTAATTTTGTATACTCTTGACAGACGTAGACATGAGACTGGTGGCTTGATTTTTGCCACAAGATACACTTCATCATGAATGATACTCAAAGTTGAACATTGCGTGCGATGATCAATGTATATTAAACCTCGGGTCCATGAGGTCGGCTATCGCAAAACAACCGGTGGTGCTATCGCACTACTTTGGCCTTTTTGAGTTATACGCATCGCACGGGATAGTAAACGTCACTGTGATAAAAGATGATCGTTCTTACGTAATTGATAAGTAGATTGTGACTGTAGACTGTTGCTTTCTTTGAATCTCATTTTTCAGCGGATATGTGCTCAAGTACAGTAACCTGTTCATCGATACAAGCTTTACTTGTGACTGCAAGAATCTCATACACTTGAATATGGTGGTTAATGGGATAGCTATAATTTCTGTTCACACTAGAGGTAACTTAAACCGATTAGCTCGGGAAATATCCACAAATTTTGTTGAATTGTTCTTGTGTACCCAATTGGTGCAAACCAACTTGTATTAGTTAAAACTCACACTAAATGTTAGCTTACACACCACTATGGAAATTGCAGCTAAGTCTTTCGACTGAAAGTTCGTAACTCAATTTTCGCTATTGTTGTATCTCATTATTAGTGTGTGCTCACTACCGCCGGTATTTGAACACCAACCATACTGTTATGAGGACGAACTGTTGGTCATTCAATCTTTGAATGCAAATTAGTTACGGCTGAATTATTTACAAACACTCAGGTATAAAAGCATACGAATGTTGTACAGATTCCAACGTGAATAGAAGCCCTAATCGTTAGGTTTTTGATTAAATTTAACAGACCAGTTGATCTCTTTTCAGGAGGCAATCGACCGGTCCATGTTTCACTCATATACTAATCTAAATGTTTGCAAACTGTCCCACTACAACTGAAGCTGTTACGCAGTTATCAGTGCTATTACTTAGTGAATAAGCAGATGCAGTCTAAATCTCATTACTAACAAGGGTGTATAAAAACTGATGAAACTGTTTGTAGAAGTGTACCTCTGGAGTTCTATGATGTTCACCCTTCTGTTTTTCTTATTTTACCGCTTTTAAAACTAAGTTGGACTCAGGTTTAAGCAAGTGGCTCCCGGAAGTTGTCCGTTTGAAAATGCAAAATTTCCTTCTTGTATCACAATTGTGTAGCTACTTTATGATATGAGGTTTAAACCACCCACATTGTCCTTGTTTATTATGTCAGTGTATGTCCTGAGCAGCGTTTCTCCATACATTAATGTCTGAATTCTTATCGATGATTTGAAGTGAAAACTATTCCTTCATGACACCTTTTATATTCACTTTATTCGCAACATGCTGAAAATTGACATGACGAAATTATAGAGAAGGATTATACGTGTTCCAAATATGAATCCCTAATATAGAAGCAGAACAGCACCTGCCAGTTAAGTCCTATGATTAGACATTATCACCGTAAGTCATTTGACGAAAAGGCATCGTCCGCGGAATAATGGACATTGTAAGATAAACACTGAACTCGCATTATATTCTTCTTGATAGGCTTCAATATTACGACGAACTTCACCTACAAAGGCCTCGCAGTGTGCGATAGGTTGATGTGTTACTGAACTGAGCAGTATGTGCCGCATATGAGCATCACCGAATGAAAAAAAATATGAAACCATAGGGACATTTACACATGTTTTATCAGAACATCTGACCATTCGTAGACCTATGACATGGGCTTTAGTTCCTACCATGTACAGTGTATACCTCCTCTAACCGTTTCAACAGGACGTGTGCAATGAGTGCCCAAAAAAAATTATCTGCTAGTTTATAAATATAGGGGATGGTCGCGGTGACTCAGTACTAAATTGATTGATGTCCGACTTGGATAAACTGTCCTTTTTCTCAAACTTGTCAGTGGTTCGTTAAACAATTCAGTGACAACTGAACACATGGTGAATTACCTAGACACAGGAAAATACTACTATACCTTTTTACATATCTGTTTCCATTTTAGGCACAAAATTTTCCATTTCAT
>LUCH01000043.1:328254-387051 GCA_013368495.1 Paragonimus heterotremus | reverse complement strand
TGCCTAAAATGGAAACAGATATGTAAAAAGGTATAGAATGACCTTCGCCAAGACGAACTTGGTTTCCAAAAATGATGTTTAGATGTTTCTTCTTGATAACGGATGTGATCCAGCTGGCAGCCTCAGTTTGAGATTACAATTTGATTACTTACAGTAGTATTCTGGGGGAGTTTTTTTTCTGTCTGTCTTTAAATCAAAATACATAGTACTGACAGTTTCCAAGATAACATGCGTCGACATACATCACTTCCAGGATGTAGGTAAATCGCGCACAACTACAGATTCGGAAGGAAAAGCTATCATTCTCTGGCACAACTAACTTGAGAATAACTGCGAATTATTCACTAGACAAATACACTGAAATGTCACACATTCCATTTTACCGGCAGAATTTAAAAGCGCAACAAAAAGCAAGGTGATACAACACAGTTATGCATTTGGGCGAGGTTTGCCAACCATTTTGGAAAACCGAGCCTATCATATCTTCATGAATCTTTGGAAGGCAGCGAAACAAGTCGAATATCCTTATGATTTTGTCACAGCAATGTTTGATGTACTAGTACTTGAACGCTTGTAACATACTCACGATATATTGTCATCAGAAGCAATATTGTGTGAAACGTTGTACTTGGTCGGCTAATAATAACTTTCTCTCAAAATGCAGACACAAAACATGTAATGCGACCGCTTGGCAACTGTAATTCAGGTGCCAACACATTTAGTTTGAAATTGGTGAGCATTTAATGACGCTTCGAATCTGCCACTGTAAAACAACTTTGGTTTGTTTCCTGTTCCTCTTGAGGTCATCGTTTCATATAAACTTGGGAATACATTTTAAAACCTACTATTGTTTAAAACGTGAGTCCTGCACACCTATGTATTTGAATTAGGCGTGGTTTATTAATGGATGAAGACAAATATTTGCACCCCACTGAGTAAAGTGATTTGACGAGATGGCTATGATCTGAACTACACAAATCTGCCTCGTAACTAATGGTAATTTTATAGATGCATTGGCCACAGTACTCTCACTCAGTGAACTGAACAATGAATTGTAGTGAAAGATGCTGTTGCCTGATCGCTGTTTTGTTTATCTGAATAGCCTTATCTAAATGTTACATATTCATTCAGTCAATGTCTTTATTTCATGGCAGCGTCTTATCTATACATTTCAAAGGCTGTTTTCATTCATCTGATTTCGATTGCATATTGTTCGAAAGTTTCACATCAGTCATGAATGAATGCAAGTTTAACTGATAAATTGCTGCACGCTAAGTTGTTTGCTCGATAAACAGGTAACGCACAACCACAAGAGGAAAATGCAGTGAGGCTGGAGAAGTCATTCATTGATTCATTGTTTACACACAAAACTCTCAAGCTTTGTTGCCTATGCTAGTGATACCTGACATATATTTCCTAATCAAATTCACTGATAACTTGTTGGCTTGCTTTTCGATCTTGTGCATAGTTAAATTACACCGAGTAAACTTACCAATCTCTCAAACTGCACAAAATACTCAAACTGTCTGGGTCGAGCGTCAGCGCTAACTAAATAGGTAGTCGTTTGGGTGGCCAGTTATTGTCAAATGCTGCAGTATTTAGTCTTCACAGGGCTAGATTACAATCAGCACGATAAGATTAGGTGTAATCTGTTTGCGTAGAAATGAAACAATCAGCGTTTTGAAATCCATATAAGGGTCAGAATTTTCAAATCAACTAACAATGACGTAATTTTCAATTAAAAATTGGACACCATAATTATTAGATAGCAGCTGTCAAACACAGTTAACATTTTAACACGGTCACTTTGAACCTGAGGTTCACCTTTGCTGTAGTTCATCGTAACGAAGAGTACTGACAGCAAAGTACGTGACTGGAATTAACATCAAACCTACAGTCTTTTCTTGGGATGATTTTTGAAAATATGTTGCCCACGAACAACTGTGCCTGAAATTTTAGCCACACAATTCAGTGGTGACTAAGGCATGTGGATTTTCATTACAGTTGAAATATGTTTTGAGCAAGGTTGTGCAAAAATATTGATCCCTGATAAAGTGCAGTCTAAGTTCGTTTATACTTCTTTTGGAATACTGTGTCCGAATGCCGTCCGGTCCTGTGTGTGCATAAACTGTTGACTTATACAGTTTGTCTGCCTTGGAACTGGAAACAGTCCCTGTTTTGTGTAAACCCAATAGTTGATTGTTTCTGTTGTTGTTGTTGCTATCTGCATGTCCTATATATTCCAATGTTTTAAGTTTGTGACTGAAGAGAGTGAACGAAATGTTAACATCTGGCGACGTATGTCTTCTATCGTTATTGGTAAACTGGATCAAGAGAACGCCGTGTTTTAAATTTAATATTGGCCGAGTTTAACTAATATCCACTGAGGATAATTCCGGTTCGCCTTTTGTTTTCTTCACCTTCATGTTGAGCAGATGCTATATCTAGTTTGATGTCTTGCCACTTCAACTGTATTTGCCATAGTTTGTACCCATAAGTGGATGAGTTTTTAACGTTAACCCATTTTGAAAGTTATTATGAGACTCACGTTTTGCCGTGATACTAAGGAGGCACAATGCTGTACTACTGGTCGAAACCTGGTTGATATATACATGGACTACTAAGAATTGCTTAACAAGATGGTAATCATTCTGCTGCCCCTTTCTCACAATGAGCAAGGAGAAGAATGTAGACAGATACTGATCATATGATTATTTGTAGATGTTGTCTAGTCTACATTAGGAAAACCCTTGAATGTTGGATGAAATTAATGTACGAGTGGCCTACTGGGTGGTACTTGTTATGTTGTATGGTATTAGGGCAATGTTGAGCTCACAAACTGTCTGCATGGAGGTTACCGTGTTGTTAGCTAATTAGTCAAACATGTAAGCAGGCTCACCGAGGAGAGTTGATTTCACATACTGTGCTAATTTTAGACTGATAAGGCAGTAACTGGATGGGTGAACATTTGCATGTGTTGAACACATGCAAATCGCAGTTAGTTGCTGCTTAACATAGTGATAAACTAATCCCAGTGGATGTTGAGTTTTAACAATGAATAACCGTGATCGTCAATTTCATGAGTATAACCCGGTTGTTACTATAATAACTGTTTCTTTGGTCTTCAGAATTACCAAGTAATCTGATAGCTACTTCTGATTACCGGTAATAGGCTCCCTGGGGAATATATCCACTTGTTTAAGCTATTAATGTACTGTGTTTTGGTCACCAAACGTCGTAGTTGACTGTTGATGAATTTGCTCGCTGATTTCATTCACCCTTTATAATGCCGCACAGAAATGGCAAGACTGTGCGATTTTAGTTCGTTCTTATGATGGCTCCCTTGAAAAGCTGGATAGTTGTGTAATATTAAAATTTCTTTTCAGAAGATAACCAGATTAGCTGACTAACCGAACATCACTTATCAGTAATATACCACTTCAAAAATATGCACCTTATTTATTACTCCTCGTACTCCTGGAGGCCACTTTTTCCTAATCTGTATGCGAGCTATCTGCAACATTCCACAGCGGTATTGCACTTGGTGATGAAGATCCTATTTTTATGTTGTGCATTAATCAAGGCCCAATTCTACTGGGCTTTTACTAAAACGTCAACTTGAGGTGCAATGATAAACGTTTGTATCCCCTCATTCGTCGCAAGTAGCATTTAAAACAAACTTCACATGAGAACCGAAATCTGTTATCACAAGCTGAATTTTAGTTTCTGGTGAAGTAACTTGATCGTAATATTTTGTTCGGCATTCAGTCACAATTAAGAAACTTATTATCCTTCGCCTCTCTGTTGAATTCCATAATATAAATATCCAATTCATTTGTGCTTTCTGAGTCTTGTCGAGTATTCCATTGTCTAGTTTTAGACACATACAACTTTGTATCCAGAATAAACAGTTGTTCACCTCGGCCTTTGTTATAATTACTACAGTTCACCTCAGGTTCTGCGATAAAACTGTAAACCGCATTTTATTTTTCGTCCTGCAAATCTTCATCGCTTTTTACCGTATGTTCATTCCATAGAGACGTTAAATGATAACTTCAACATTCGTTCGCATCCTTTCTAGAACCTCTCAGACATTCTCTCCCCTTTTTACCAAACCCAAGGTCCTGAGTTGAGCAAAACAGCGATCAATCGGTAATTAAACTCATAACCCTTTTCGTTGTTATCCTCTTCTTATGAAACCATGAACTTGTTGAGTATCATCTGAAGTAGCAGTCAAAATTCACTGATCACTCGAAACTGCGACAGTATCATCCTAATTGCAGAATTGTGATTCTGCACAGAGTATGGTGGTTACATTTGTGCCATGGTGAATTGAATCCTCATTTGATGTAGATGCTTGGATTGAAGCCGCGTTGTACTCAAAAATTAACCATCACTCTTATCAACACGTCCTCAGTAGAAACACCCTTCAAAAAATTTAGGTATGACTCTTTAGTAGAAAAAACTACGTTCTGTATTTAAATTTGATTTCAAGGGTTCGCCGTGTATTTCGGATTCCTGGAGTTTGTACAGCGTTATGCGTAGCCCGGAATGACGTGTGTGAAAAATTGCATTCTATAAATCCTATATCCTCAACGAATGAGAACGAGGGTGTGAAATCTCTTTAATTGGCGAAACTAAACACGCACTTTGGGAAACGCACCGAATTGTCTGAAGTTCCAAACCGATGAACTGCCATTTATTCTCTTTTAGGTTCGCAATCATTGTGCGTCCATCATTGTATCGTACCTGCTTATGTCGCATTATGAACGGGACGCAACATTCATTGTTAGTTTCTCCAAACCAAAGTAGTAGTTTGTAAAATAAAGGGGCTTATTCTTTGCACTCACATGAAATCCTTTGCCTCTAGTGTCTGTTGCCGCTGAAGTAGTTTTTAAAACAACATTCAATCAACATTTCGTCGTTATTTATCCTACCATTTTTATTTGTTATGTAATCAGAAGGTCTGTAGTAGGCACTTTAATGCATGTAACAGATGCTGTGCAGATGCTAGTCAGAGAGCGCAACTTTGGTGACCACGTTTTTCAAATAGCCGGAAACTCATATGACTCTTCAGCAAGTCTGGAAATTAACAAAACGCCACCGATTGAATAGAGTCACATGATTAGTCAATAACAAAGCGGTTCACTGATTGGTTAACTGAATTAACTTGTGGATGACCTATAAGCATTGGTATGTCTGGTAATATTCTTGGCGGCTTTCCTGACTAACTCGTGTTAAAAAGTACACGGGGATTGAAACTTCCAACTCCTGTCTTCCGGTGAAGGTGTAGCTTATGTCCAAACATTCCTGCTAGAACCAGTGCGCCATTGGCTACACTTTGGACGTGACCGCATTTTCATATATATATATATATATATATATATATATATATTATTGGTCACTGGTGAGTAACGTTCTGGATTGTGTAATCGTCTCTAAAGAAGGTACACTAATCGCCCTGTAAACTTCGAAGCCTACTAGTTTGTTCGACCGTTTGAGTAAATTGGCTATAATGAAACAAACTTGCACGGTGTTGGGAAGGCTTTCAGTTAAATGGTAAACTGGTTGTTATAAACTTTTAAATTATTTTCATAATATACACATATGAGGTAGCATGAAATGAACAGCGATGACATGTACGGTAGTAGAAAGTTCATGGAACTGATAACGCCTCGTTTACAAGCAAACTTAATGCAAAGGAAGTGTTTGATTATCTCCGAAATGCTTAACTTAGCCAAGTTGCAAGTTGAGGAAATAAATTCTAATATTACTAGAACTGAGGAGGAAACATCTTGTGTTCGACAATATATATTCTACTTCTGGATGAACGATTATGAAAATTTCTGCAAAGGACTGAAAAGTTGCAGTTACACAACTTCTCACACGCTATAAAATTCGAATAAGTAGTCTTAATTGTAGTCGGACTAAACAGTCGGAGGTGGACAATTTTATTTTATTTTCGGCTCTGTCTAAAATATAAGAAAGCTTACGAATTAGGCATTACAAGTTGGGACAGACGCTAGAAAAGCAGGAGTAACATACTGTCCAATGGTAACAGGTATTACTGCGTTCATGCCCAAAACAAAATAGTAGCCGTCTCAGAAACGAGACGCACGCCAGTCCAGCAAACCTCCTGTCATTATGAAAGGATAAAAATGAACCGATTTAATTCCAGAAAAGTCAAAAGTCAAGAAACTACTTTTCCAACATTCCCTTTTCCTCCACAGATGCTGAACTCAGTAAGTAGCAAAACCCCACTAAATTGCACGAGGTAAAAAATAGAGCAATTAAGGAGGTCAAATAGCAAACCACCATGCGATCATAGCGCAGTAAGGTTCACATTAACATTTCGAGGTTTTTCCTCTTGCGATGTCTTCCACTAATAGACTGACCTAGAACAGATGGACTTTGGAGAAGACAATAACAACTGTCCACGGCCCTATCAGATAGTTGCTGAGGCCATACTCTTTACATCGCTTTGAAATTTTTCGACTGGCCTTATTTTTATCCAAACTGAAATGATGTAGAGATTCAAACTGATGATTGAGCATACAAAGTTCGTGTTACAGAAGAAATTGCACAAACTTTACACTACCATATCTATGGGCACGGCTTGAGATATTTTTATTGATAAGACAGGTGAGTTTATGGTGGTTGATAGTCAAATTGATAGTAGTGGTTATTCAATTATCCCGCTCAAAATATCACTAAACTATTAACGATCACGCTCATGTTTAGATAAAGTTGGTAGTGTAGGCGACAGTATTAAAGTTAAACTTTTAAATTTACCACAAAGTAGCGGGCAGCGAAATTGTCATCACACGATGAAAGACTATATACCCAATGACTTTTACCCCATGTCACTCGGTTACTTGATTTATTTTTTTGCGTGGCATTTCAAGTGGAGGTTCAGTTTCTTGAATGTACGAGGGGAAGTCAAAGAGTAATGCCATTTTATTTCGGACAGGTATAATTACCAACACAGGAACATGCATTATACATCAAAATAAAGCTGGTCCTCTGTGGATCACATCCCTACTTTTCAACATAGTCACCGTTACGCTCAATAGCAACGTTCCACCTTTGAATGAGCGCATGTATCTCTGCCTCGTAAAATTTTGTTCTCTGTTCTTTGAGCCACTTCTTCACTGTGGTATTCACTTCTTCGTTACTGGAATAATGCTTGCCTCTCAAACCCTCCTTCATGTGGCCAAAGAGGTGATAATCTGAAGGTGCTAGAGCTGGTGAGTATGGAGGATGCCGCAATGTTGTCCACCCGAATGAGGCGATTGTCTCCCTTGTCTTGATGCTTGTGTGTGGTCGAGCATTGCCTTGCAGAAGGAGGACCTTGCGGATTGGCAAATCGGGTCTCACTCGTTGGATTCTTGCTCTGAGCCTTGTCAGGGACTCGATATAAGCGTCAGAGTTTATTGTTTCTCCTCTGGGCAAGAAATCAAGCAGAATGACACCTTGAGCTTTTGCTTTAGTGGCAGGATTGACAGACGCGGATGGACGGCCAGAAAGGGGTTTATCGGCTACGCTCACAGTTCCCAACTTTTCATCATTCAAACAACGAACCCACCTGCATACATTGCTACAATCTACAGGATTGTCCTCAAACACATTTGTTAATCGTCGCTGAATGTCCATGGGGGTTTCCCCTCAGCAACAAGAACTTCAGTCACTGTTTTTGACGCAACTCTACGGGGCAGCCAATTTCAATTTTCCATATGCGTCTAAAAAGATGAAAAGTAAGAAACAAACTATTACATGACGTAAATGATATAATCATTAATAACTGGGGAAAAAATTCAGGTGATTTTATGAAAAACTTCACCAGAATTAAAAACATTGGCATTACTTTTGACTTCCTCTAGTATCCTTTTATTCGTTTTTATCAATGAGACGTTGACATCAGTTTGTTGTAACCCATAATTAATGCGAATCGCCAGTTGATAATAAGCACAACTGAGGCTAGTTGATAATTGTTTTATGGGTAAGAAATTATCTTAATTTGTCGCTTTACCGTGGACGTCTATATAAAAAGTGGATTTGACGGAACTACTTATTTGTTCGTCATCATGAAAGAACCCACTGAAGAATAGACTGACTATGGCAAGAGTCATGACGTTAACAACGTTACATTAGTTGGAGGTCAATATAATATCTGTTGGTACATTACGGTTTCGATATTTCCATTCAGAAATCAATGCTTGTATACTAGAAAACCAAACGTTCTTTTGGCCTGTACACGCCCTAATTATCTACAACATAGGGGAATTTCTACCTCTCTACTACCCATCTGTAGGTTCACCACTGCATTTGTATATTTTCAGGGCTTGAGATGATAGTCTATCAAAAGTGTATCTTTACCGTAAATCATTGTTATGATAATATTAGGCCATATGATTACCAATATAACTTTGTCAAGCAGAGTGTCTTCGTGTTTTCACCCTATTTCTCGTGCCTCACGTAGTTTGCAATAAAATAAAAATGTGTAACATCTTACCATCAAAGAAAGTGGACAAAATATGTATCAGATAGTACAACTAGTCTCAGCTATTCGGTAGATGTTTTGTTCCAACTAACCAATCAAATCGTTATGTTGATGGCTTTGATGTCTAGTCCATTCCATCTTCTTAATGGTACTTTGACTTGCCAAGGCTGCTCGATGTCGCATTTATGACAACGGGAATGCATTTGAGATAGCGGCATAGAAGTTTGATAACGCAACAACTTCTAAACGAACGATAACTGACTAGAATTTGCAGTATATTAGTCGAAAATTGCCTTTTACAACATTTTTACTATTTCCTATCAAACAAGAGAAAACTATCCGGTGCTACTGGTAATCAACATTACGTTAAAAGGAATTTTAAGCCGTACGAATTTATCAGCAACTGTCCTGACCAAAACCTTCACCAAATACTAAAACAAATCTGATACATTCTTTTCCTGTCAAGAATTTGAATAAAGAAGACAGTAGGCTGATATTTCATGATTTATTTCCGGACAAACTTCGCTGCATCTTTACGAGTGCATATTACAGACAATTTATATATCAGTGAGAAAACGAACAAGATACCAGAGAAAGTCAATTATCAGAGTGCACAATCATTGTCACTACCAAGGTAGTGACAACCCTACAAACAGTTGTTACTGAACATACAACACGGGTTTGAACTTTCCGACTGCAATAGCTTCACCATAGCGCAGTGTTCGCCTGTGTGACGTTGAGTAGATAACGCGAAATGCCGTTGTGGGATCGCATTGGTGTTGCGTCATTAGAATATGACGTGCAATGGATGATGCAGGCTCTCTGTTTCTATGCGCCACTGTGACGTCATGTGCTTGCGTGACCTGTTTCTTGACCCACCATCCAACTGCAGGCACAGAGCCTAACTGATCGGATGAATTGTTTGCACCAAAACATGTATTTCAGTATGGAAGGCGAAAATCAAAACAGGTCACCATTCCTGGATATATGTATCAGAAGAAATGCAGATGGTTCGATTCAACGAAGCGTCCGTCGCAAGAGCATCTGGACAGGTCAGTACCTGCATTTCGAAAGCTTTGTTCCCCAATCCTATAAACAAAGTCTGGTGCGTACATTGTTTGATCGGGCCAGACGTATTTGTACTGAAGATACTGTGCAAGAAGAGATAGCCATGTTGGAGACCACGCTGCAACTAAACGGTTACCCTAAACCGTTCATTACAAGATTTAAGCATCCCGCTGATATGGGAATTCGATCCGACACAGTGTCCAGAAAGCCGGTATTTCTTCGTCTTCCCTTCAAGGGTGATGTGTGCCAACTTGTTCACCGTTGTTTGGTTAGTTCTATCGCGAGAACATACAATGCAGTGGTCCCAGTGATTCTGTTCAGAACACTCCGGATTCCAACTCCCTGTGTGAAACAACCGGTGCCCGAGTCAGCCAAATCCAACGTTATCTGTGAATATCGATGTAGATGCGGAGCATCCTGCATAGGCAGGACTGAGCGCCAGTTGAGAACCAGGGTCATGGAGCACATCCCAAATTGGGTCAAGAAACAGGTCACGCAAGCACATGACGTCACAGTGGCGCATAGAAACAGAGAGCCTGCATCATCCATTGCACGTCATATTCTAATGACGCAACACCAGTGCGATCCCACAACGGCATTTCGCGTTATCTACTCAACGTCACACAGGCGGACACTGCGCTATGCTGAAGCTGTTGCAATCGGAAAGTTCAAACCCGTGTTGTGTGTTCAGTAACAACTGTTTGTAGGGTTGTCACTACCTTGGTAGTGACAATGATTGTGCACTCTGATAATTGACTTTCTCTGGTATCTTGTTCGTTTTCTCACTGATATATAAATTGTCTGTAATATGTACTCGCAAAGATGCAGTGAAATTTGTTCGGACATAAATCGTGCAATATCAGCCTACTGTCTTCTTTATACAAACTTGATAGCCTGTTATCTGTCAACGTTTACTAAACCCTATAGAAACAAGAATTGGCTGTTAACGAATAACAGTAAGGCTACTACCAGACTCCACAAAGTTATTTGTTAGACCCGGAACGGACATTCATCAGATGTTACGTGATGCGGTCAAAGTCAGTTGTTTGTGTGGTTAGACTGGATATGATTGATCTGTGGCCATAGAGTTGCAAGGACTTGACATATTTCTTTTGAGCCCACAGGTTAGGATTGCGTAACTCGACAGCAATCGATTCGGCGGTCGCCAGAATGCCTTGCTGAACTGTTTTTGGTTGAGTGTTGGCAACTCTGTAGACCACCCGGAATGCTTTGCTGATGTCTGCGCGATGGTTGGTGTCAGCTACATGTGCAACAATGACGTTAGTAATTGATTCACGACAACTGGTTCCGATACATTTGACGTTGATCGATTCACATAACATCTAGTGAACATCCGTTCTGGGCCTAACCAAGTACTGTGTGGAGTCTGGTAATCGCCTAATTGTCACTCGTTAACAGTCACTTCTTATTTTGCGCGCTGTCTTACAATGTCTTGCTGAAACCTATGTAATAGTATTGAATTGAGAAAGAATTATTAAAAACACACGTTTGTTATGTCGTTACTATTGGTCATATGGGAATTTTCCGACAGCCCTGTCGCAAAAATGAAGGCTACTTAGAATCGACCATCAGATCAGATAAAATTCCGTCTATTATCTAATAGATTCAACTTTAGTGCCCCAGTCGGATCACAGTATACTAACCCTGTTAATATACCTCAAGCTTCGGTATCGTTGTTCCATTCACATTACAGGCAATGGCAGTTAATATTTTACTAAATTACTCTAAGTTTGCTTCGTCATTTCTCTGACCACCATTTTAGCTCAAATAAACCTTTTAATCTGGTTGTATCTGCTAATGTCATTCTTTTCAAAAATTAACTGATGTGTTCCTATACCACAATGACGTTCACCAAATGTGGTAGTGGTAAGTGATCATAATTTAAAAACATGGAAGCTGAACATACCACTAGTTCGGCACTCCACTCAAACCGGTTTATTTCTTGTTTAATCCATCAAATGGAAAAAGTCTGAAAGAGACAAAACCAACACCCCTTAGCGCTGCAAGCCGAAGATTTTATCAGACAGACGGTCAATCCACAGAACCTTGCTCCTAACGAAGGAAACTTTATGCGGTGGACGTATGCTTTGTTTGTATCCTTAAATGTGTTTGGACACGGGCCGTTTCAATTTGCATTTTTGTAGTGGCTAGGCTTAAGGTGATTCCCGTCACGTACAATGTCCGTTTGACTGGTGGCCTGGCGGATCAGAGCATCGGCTGGCAATCCCCAAAGTTGTACCACGTGGAAGTGCAGATGACGTCATCGTTCACCAACGGTTACTTTACACACAGTGCAATTACATTCGCATATGTACATGACCGGGTGGAGTACAGCATCTAGCATCTTACTTCCAAATAAAACTACAAGGACGAAGTGAACAGTGGCAGCATTACTGTGCGGTGGTCGGCTTCATCTCGTTCACTAATCACACCGTGTAAGCAGCCAGGTGGGATTGTTGTAGCATTGTTTTAGAAGGACCGTTGGAATAACCTCTGCTGCTGACGGCGTCTTCAAGTAGAAATTTAAGGATTTTAATCAGCCTTATATCGCACTAGAACTCTGGTTTTCTCGGTTGAAACCAAACAACGTCCTCTTGAACGATAATGATCAGACAACTCCCTACTTTAACAGTGAGCGCTCTTTTAAAGTCGCAATACTGCTGGTATGTTTTGTGAGTTAAAAAGCTTTTGTTAATGTGTGTATATTTAGTTGTACGTGTGTAGTCTTTTCATAGTGACATTCCGTTATCAACACCCAGTGTTTTCTTAGTCGTGTCGGCGCAAACTTGACACAGTTTATTAATTATTTACTGGTTATTGCTTTAACTGCACTGTTCAATAGAAGATGGCGCAGTGTTGACCTGAAGATTGAAATATCCTTGACATATGATAGGTGGATATTAGAAGGAAAAATATTAGGTGGAGACGATTTGAATAATTCATATGCTGCACTATTAAGGGAAACGATCATTTGTAATTAGCAAATTATTTTTCAGTCAGTATCCGATTATACTTTGGTACAACAGACCAGTTGATTTAGTCGATCCTATGTTACTCTAACCTGAAAGTAAGTGAAAAAGAGTGTATGGATAAATGGAAAAGAGAAACAAGGACCCAGTATTCCGTGGACCTCGGAGTTAGACCCTACATATATAACATTTGTAATTGCACTGCTCTGTCACTGGCTGTCTTGTGTATATTTACCCTATGATTACATCACAAACATAATAGCTGTCAGTGGGATTAGACAGTGTGCTAAAATCGACGACACAGAAAACCCATTAATCTGTCATATACCGACAGTGGATTAGTTTATCGTTTTTTTTCCCTGAGTGGATTTGGGGCTACAAAAAATGTTAATTCTACACAAAATGTCAAACTCACTTTAATCAAAGAACAAGGTTTGATGATAGAGAACAGCGGTTTTATCAACAAAAATGTTACTACATTTTTTAGTACTTCCGAACCGTAAACAGAACGGATATGTAAAAACACATTATGCATTGTGCTGATACTCAATGTTAGGTTGCGAAATCAACAACTCTTTTGGTTTTACTTCGTTGTGGCTTAACTACGGAATTAATACCACACGTTCATTCTTCTCATAGCTGCATCGGTTTTCAAGAAAATAGTTACCACTGAAACGATGTTGAAGGAAAATGAAATGCGAGTATGAGAACTCTGTTGATCATCTTCAATAAAGAAAGCTGAAATGGTCCATCTGCCTGTAAGAGTTGTTGCCACATAACACTGGATTTGAAAAGAAAACGGCGGGTTAATTTATTCAGTCGACTTTTAGTCTAAATGTGAAATGCATCTTGACCGACGATGTTCAAACGAAGGCAGCAAACGATTTGAAAATAACCATCCTCAAGTCAATCAATATGGCCGACGTTTCTTAGCCAAAGCGTTTTTAACAGTTCGGTCTTTTGGAACACCTCTGGTGAATTTGATTAGTCGTCAGATATGTGTTAGAAAGAAACTTCTTTGTCAGTCCCAGCGAGAAGAAAAGAAAATTGACAATGTCTCCGACAATGTTTCAAAGGTTTACTAGATGGAGGTGAGGGGTTCCGAGATGGGGTTGTTATGTAGTCATTTAAAATATACTACAACGCGTTTCGTTGCAATTAGGTGCATCAGCTGTAGCATAGTTATGTCTTTCTGAAAGCCACAATACATTGCTTAGTTAACACATACAAGCGACGCTCCAACATGTGCCTTAAGAAAGCTATGGAAATTCTTACTGTCAAATTAATTTGACAGTCTGTCAAAAACGGTGGGCCATTTTCAGCTTCTTTATAGTGTCGAAGGGAAACGTAGGATGTGAAGAACAGTCACCCATCCGGCTTTTTTTTGAAGGTTTACCCTGACAACCTAGTTAATTGTGCTTACTGAATCAAGGAGACCTTGCGAGAATCGCCGCTGGGAGACATGCGTAACCAGTCGTTTTCGTTGTCGGGATGATGTCACTTCAGTAACAGTTGTATAACCGTAAAGAAATGAGCGGGAGAAGTCCTTAGCATGCTTGTACCGAACATACAAAAAAGTAGACCTTGCGTAAAATTCAATAAACTTGCTTACCAGAGATAGTTAAAATGACGCCCATGTGAGTCAAGTTGGGTTGGTTTCATGAAGCACTAAGATAAATTTGGTTGAAATTGAAGCTTAACTGCTTCTTCGCTGGTTAGTGAACCCTTCGATGGAACGTGTCTAACGGGGGCGTAGAATGACCACTTTGACCCGAGTGAGACTTAATCTTAGTCTGGTCCACCTAGTGGCTTATATTGCTGACTATATTTTTCAGTAAACTCTCTGCTGGTAACTACAGAGATGAACCATAGCTATCTTTCGGAGCTGGTTGATTGGACTGCGACCCAGATGTTTTTCACATATGTTGGGTGGGAATAATACTTCTGGACTGAGTGATAATCTTCAATATTCAAATGCGAGCTCCAAGAAAGCAACAGGTAAATTTCACCGATAAATTATTGTTACGCAGTTTGATTTATAATCATAAATATTACCAATTGAGAGAGCAGATACTCTTACTTTGTTGAAAAGACTAGGGAAAATGAAGGGCACAATACATTACAGTGCTTTCCATACATCATGTTTTACTGTCAAAAAAGTAATCAGAATGGTCGCCATAACTGCTGTGTAGTATCACCACAGTATCACATGGGAATGTACGTATAAAGTCAAATGCGACAGATCTGGTTAACAGACTATAACAACTGATACAAGTACCGTTTAACACCATCTTTTCACAAGGTAATCCAGAATGAAATAGGAGTAGATTGTAAAAGGAAGACATGTTTTAAAAAAGAGTAGAAATAAGTGGCTGGTAACGTGAATGCAACTGAACCTGCACAACTCACGACTAGTCCTAAGACTTGGTATCCATGGGTGTTTCGAGTGTTTTCGTTTATTCTATAGCAACCACGACCTATTCCATTTTTTGCGCGATAATGTGGTGGTCCAGAAAACATTTTCTGTTGTAGTAACATCCGTTGACTGCTTCATTAAAAGGATCTTTCTGTTCGCCACACAGCAGCATACTTGAAAGACTTTCCTCAGTTGTATACACACGATGATGTGTGTTTTTACGTTAACTGTGCCTTTTGATTCTGCGCATATGACACACATGTATAGTACTGTAACATGTGTACACACCTAGTTCGACTTGGAAAACTTAAATGAGTCGGCGGTTCCCGTGACTGGGTGAATTTCGTCTAATGTGCTAGATGGGCGAGTCTTTGTAGTGTCAATCAGGATTTAAAAACCAACAGCCTTATCACAGTTTATAACAAAATTATCAAGAAGTGATGAGTGGCTTTCGGAGTCCGATATGCAGTTTAACCCATTCTGTGAATATTCTGGTAACTTTAGCTCTTCGACATATCCAAATCGAGGTAGACTATTAATTATGAGAAATTAACTTTTCATCTCACTTACGCTTGTCATATGTTAGCTGACAACCTGGAAGTGTGTTACGACTATGCCTCACAGTTTTGGTCTGTTAGCTGTCTACCAGTAATCACAGAAGGTGGATAACAAACATTCCAACAGTTGTTTTACCAACATAGATATATCACTGCTTTTTGAGAACGTTTTCACAATATCAAGCGATTGCTAGGTTTCCTTCTGTATTCAAAAGAAGCGGTAGGCAGTTTTGTTAACAATAACGAATGGTGAGATTGTGGCACAGACCTCACAAACTTTGTTTGACTTATGCTGATGGTGGGTGACTAAAAATGTCAACGCCAGAAGTACTGTATGTCT
This sequence comes from Paragonimus heterotremus, assembly GCA_013368495.1. Taxonomy (NCBI): domain Eukaryota; kingdom Metazoa; phylum Platyhelminthes; class Trematoda; order Plagiorchiida; family Troglotrematidae; genus Paragonimus; species Paragonimus heterotremus. Next base: position 371,180 of record LUCH01000043.1, on the reverse strand, counting down.
GGGCTCTAAATAGTGTGACTCCGGTAAGTTGATGGTTTGCGTCGAAACCGACCATCAGCTTTTGCATGTTGTTAATGTTGTATTCACTTTAAAAACGTGGTTTTTAGAATATATTCCCAAAACGCATCACTCATATGACGCAATGTTTGATTTTCCTCGTTGGCCTGCATTGCTCATCCGTAATTCCGGTCTACTTAGTGTGGAACGACCCGAATTAGAAGCTACACTGCACACTGTAAAATGTTTTAGTAAGGCGACCCAAACACCCATATTTCTGAGAAGGTTTTCAACCGTTGATTGATGGAAGTGAACAACAGGTAACAACTGAACAGGCAAGTGTGAAAAATGCGCTAAACACGCAATACAAAAGAGTACTGGGTGAACTCTAACAGCATGCCGAAAGTTCACCTCTCAGGATGCATGAAATGTATCATTGTTGTTTTCAAATGACTGTTGACTAGATTGTACACTGTCAAAGGTGAAATCAATAAAACTATGGGAATATCATGGTACCAGGTCATATTGACTTTGTATTATCCATGCAATTCACTTTTCCCTACTCAACAATCCATTCCGGTTAAAACGAACATTTCGTTGTTGCTTTCATATAATTTTTTTTAAACTGACCGATGATTTAATCTGTGTTAACTCTGCTAGCAAAGCAGTAAGTTATACAGACGTTTAAAGACTCATTTGGTATATCCGGTTCCACAAAATAATGTATGACTCTAAAACATGAACTGAACTACATATAGTTGTTGAAACAAACCACAATAATTCACCTTCTTCTACTGTTGTTGTGGGAAAAACTGTACCGACATAAGCCGAAGATGTCAGTTTACATTTTGTCACGTACACAACTTTGGGTAAAGGTTTCACTAAGACACATCCAAGATCGATTTTTCATGTTAATGAACGAACAAAACTTATCGTTGGGCAACTCTGGCTTGTCAAACAGCTAAGTTTACTTTGGTGAGAAGTCAATGCACAGCGGGTTTAAACAAAATAGCGAACGAAAATATTCACCTATCTAACATTAATAGTATAGGTCAGTTTATAAAGAAAGTTTAGCTACTGTATTGAGACATCATACATGAACGTTTTAAACAATCGGTATTCGGCCTATTACTTTGCTCTGGCGTTAGCTATTGAGCACCTTAGTTTCCCCGACGTATATGCTTGAAAATATCGGATGGTGACATGGTGGCCAATTTCCTAATTACACTTTGGCTCTCATTTGTCTAGCCGTTTAAGTCATAAGTTCCATTCAATGGCTCTTCATTTTGTTGTGGGACGACTTGCAATGCTTGAAGACAGTATATATAGTGATATTGAAATGACGTACAGTGTGACGATAAAATCGCTCGTCTATAGCTTATGCAACCCTAACCTATAGTTTCACAGGATAGAGGCTGTTTTTTACGACTGAGCGAACAACAGCTGAGAAGATGAAAGATTTTATGTGGTAAAATCTCCTCTCTTTGACAAAGTAACAGAGGTCAGGGACCTAATGGAATGTGTCCACTCAAATTTCCTTTTCAAAAGGAACAGTCATACACACTGCTAGAATATAAGCGACACAATGTTTGTATGATCTGTTCAACTCAGCTGAACTGGGTGATTGCCCCCATCTCAACCGCCACGTCGTACTAGAGGTCTTTTAATTTTGCACAAGTCGGATGATGCCATCACCGAGCAGCAAAAGATGGAAAAACTCTCGTCAGCGATAAAACACACGTCGAATGCTATTGGCGGCAGTTACTAGACCGACAACCTGTTGACCATTGCAGTTGAGGCCTCTAATAAGTTTCTATAAGTTCCGGTTCCTGTGGCGGCCACAACCGTTCCTTCGCCTTCGACTTCAGCCCCTACTACTGGCAATATCTTCGAGCTTTTGATAGAGATTTGCATCCACATGAACATTATGGCCTCGCTGACTAACGTGATCACCTAAGATCCGTTTGAGAAGTATGCGCGACCTAACTTCAGCGAACTGTGAAGGTGGTTTTGGTACCTTCAAAGATATCAATACAAACTGAAGAAGTGCATCCAGCCGTGAACATTTCAAAGTGGACAATCATTACTGTCTAACCGGCAGGCAAGCTAGCAACTGCAACGGCTGTCGCTGGTCCAACAGGTACTATTGCCTAACTTATACAAGTAATCCAAGCGAAACCCAAGCAGAAATCAGCGTCGCCTCACCCAAGTTAGATGTTTGACATCAGCCTGGTCAGTGTGCCCAATGAAAGATGTAAGTCAGAGTAGAATCAACATATCCTGAAGACCTTCACTATTGGCCTTGGTCTCCTGCGACGTTTTCACAGAGCACTCCTTCTTTCTTAGGCTCGAACTCTGCTTGTCGGCGTCGATTTGGTAACACATTAACTTCATGTGCGTAAACTACCAGTACATATTTGGTTAAACAATATTTAAACGAGTCTTGATAAACCGCACGTGAGACAGTCTCCAGGAGAATCCAGGTTGTCTTTATAACGTGATGCATCGTTGTATTCTCAGCATATTCATGGACATACATCGCATACCACCTTCGAACCGCTTTGTAAAGAAGTATCCACAGCAAAATAGTAGGATATTTACGTTCGAATAACAAAATGTGTCGGAGTTTGTGAGGAATGGATAAATGAACTGCTACTTGGTTAAAATCGAGTACTGTGGTATCACAACTGCCAAACAGTGTATGGTGCCAGACTACTTAGCTAGAATTGCTTTATTGCAGTGTTTCCGAGGAAAATATAAAATTACCCACATTAATCCTCAAGAACATCATTAACGGGCAAACTGTCAAAACAGGATATCTCATTTTGATAAAGCCAACTACAACGTCAGCCTCCAGATAAATGTAATGGATGAAAACAACGGTTTGATCATATCGGTTTGGCTTACTGAAAGTGAAGTAGCCTAAGTCTTATTCATACAGTATCATGGTCGTGTAAATAAGTTCATAAGTCAACTAGAGTCAAGTGACATCCAAAAGGTCAGCATCTCTCACTGGAGGACGAATTCCTTTATGTGCAAAGTCACAAAATGTCTAAAACTGTGAGTAAAAATTGATCGGAAATCTGCGCTTGAAGTCTTGTGCGCAAAGGTTCTTCAAATTCACTGAAGTCTCTTGACTTCAAAAGGAACTTCAACATAGGGAGAATTAATGTCTTATGTGCAAGCGTTTGTACAAGCGGTGACTTGAATAAGTGAGACTGAGAAATAAGTATATTAACGGAGTGTTATCCAAACTGGTTGATGTTACGGTAAGTAGTGTGCCAGTTTTAATTCAAAGCTAGCTTCAGCGTAGTAGGAGCGGAAGACCAGGAGCTTTGGATAAAATTCCAGTTTTCTTCTAAGTATAACCACAAGTTTAGGCGACAATACGTAGAGCACTTGGTTACAGAGTGTGAGGTAGGCATGTACAAATCATATCGGAGGCTTCCGTTGCTAAAATTGTGGCGCATTCACTGGCGTGACGGCCGTCGTACCAGGAGAATAAGGACATCCTGGTTATCCGTAGTAATGTCGTTCTGAACAAACGTCATTCAATTATGAGAGCGTTTGTACGCCAAACAATACAAGAGAAACTGGATCACCACATCAGATAAGATGTGTACGTAGTGAAATTAACTATTAAGAATTTTGTAAGCAAATTATTTATATCTCTCAGGTGTTCAAAATACAGAATACAAATTAGGTCAGATTTGAAGCTACTTTTGATTCAAAGTAAACACTTCGTTAAAAGGAGTACAACTGTGGTCGCTGGCAAAATCATCAGCAAACAAAAACAGCACATGCCACAAACGGATTGAACAAAACGCCAAGTTGAAGGGAAGTTTGCATGGAAAGGCTTTAAACGCTGAGAAACTGATGTGAAAAGTCTAACTACAATGGATGACTTCTTGAAATGATTTATTTAATTCAGGCTGGACACAATTGCAATGCCTGTAGAAAAACGTGACGCAAAATGCGCATCTGTGTAGATACAATGCCAAAACTTAACAGTTAATGTTATGTATGTCAGGATGTGCTTCGGTAAACAGAGTGGCTAAATCCCAGGTTTGGAGAATTAAATGTTGTGTTTTCTGAGTTTGTCTGACACGTTAGGCTGGTTGTGGCTGTTCTGAACATATTGCTTTGTTCGTTATTCGAGCTTTAAAAAGAGAATAACGTTTTTGCTACAGTTGCTGCTTAATGGTTCCTTATATGTACAACAAGTAGTTAGACACATAAAGGAAGACAATACGGTAAAGTAAACGATTTTGTAAGACACACTAATTGATGGGGTTAAGACATTTTGCGCATCTGAGTATGTTATTAAAACTAGCTCAGATTTGCTTTAAATAGCGGCGGTTGGAAACGCCTGATGTAACTGTATAGATTCAGTTTGCAAGATGTTGCCAAAATTGTAAACAAAGTAACGTACAGCTCCACACTATTCATCAGGCGATGAACATACATAATAGATTAGAATAGTGGCTGATTTACAGCAAAGTTGTCGTGCAAGTGAATATTTCCGAAACAGAGCGTAAAAACCTCACAGGTAGTGCAAGAGAAAAGCTGTTTTTCCCATTTGTTAGACAATGAACAGCGATAATTTACAACGTTCTCTTATATGCGTGCATAAACCCGGCTTCTAGGTACAACCAAAGACCGAAATGTGTGCCCCCGAATAGTATATCAACCTTTTCATTCACTCATTGTCTTGTAGGTTAGTACCATTACAGTAGTTGGAAAAACAACTGCCCAGTTACTCATCATGAAGGACAGTGTTGTAACCATAAACCCATCAATTGTATTAGTAGACACTTCATAAACTGTAACGTAAGTAGGTCAGCACACACAGGTTCAAGAAGCACACATAAATGTAATACAGCGTAGTATAGTGTACGTAGTGAATATCGTACTTTTTCGGATTCTAATCTTTAAAGAAATCCTTTCTCTGAAACCGACAATTATTCTGGCTTCAAATCGCAATTTTCTGAGAACCTTTCAAATAACTAGTGCTTCTGTTCAGTTATTTGACTGGGAATTGAATGTAGTCTTTCCGTATGGGGAAACTTCTACTGGTTGCGTTATTTGCATGCTCTTCCACCGAATAACTAAGGTATTTCAACTAGGTCTCCGAAGCATTCGAGCAATGCATATACTCATACAAGTCATTTTCATTCAAAATACTGAACGAGTTTTTCTTCAATGGCGATTTACCATTTCCAACCGTCATTCTACAATGTCAGTAAATTATTTGGTGTGACTGGCCAATTCGTCTCAGTAAATTAAATTACAAGTTATGTTAATTCTGTTACACGCACAATGTGATTGACATCTTTAAAAGAAATGCAATAATTACCACTAACGTAAAAATATAGACACGGCATTTCAACCGTCTTCTCAATTTCATTGTTTCGCTTAGCTGAAAATTGTGATCTATCCTTCCTGAGAGTTCCCATGTAGTACACCATTTAACTTGGGTGAGCAAAAATATATGTACAGATACAACATACACAATCATAGAAATAATGTTACAGGCTAAGATGTGTTCTAATGTACTCTCTGTTGACCAGCTATAGAGTTTCCGTAGAAGAAGCCTATGGAAATTATACTTTACTACTATTATTCATTGCGCTACACGTTAATAGGATTTGGTTATCTTTGCTAACATAAGTTATGTACGGTTACACTTTGAAGTGACCTGCTTTTTGAATTGAATGCTAATCCAAGATAAACCTCTTATTTCTTAATAGAAAGCGGAAATTGACAAACATTTCTTCAGGTTGCATTACTTTCTATTCAAACGTAACTTAGTGCCACAAAAATCATTTTTTCACTTTCTGTCATATATGTGAATATACTCCGACTATTGATTGGTACCCCAATCTATAAAGTTTTACTGATCGGCACTGTAAACTAGATCCGTCGATATTGAGAATGTCCAAAAAATCTTCGAAGTTTCTCGTATGATTACACACGGTCTTATCAGTTAAATATCCCAACTGAAGAGAACTTTTATACCTTGTTGGTTGATACTGGAGTTATATTGGATGTCATGATCTATTTACTTTCATGGCTTGTTGACGTATTTAACCCGACCGGTGCGAGTGTTACGCAAAACTTCTCAATGTTTGTCACTGTCGGTTAGGTTCGTCATCTGATTCGTTTGTTCCTTAAGAATATATTGCCCAATGTTGATGGATTTTGATAAAACCAAACGAATTGCCTAGTTATGGTCAATCGACTTTGTTAACCGTTGGTTGACGTTCCAAATGAACAAAATGGATGTCATTGTTTGCATCAAATTTTGGTGCTTTTTACAGAAAGGACAATAAACACAAACTTTTCCGATGACAGCTATTTAAAAAACCCGTACTAATTTTAATAGTTTTCATTCCATAACTTTCTATTAATTTTTATGGGGAAAGTTGAAGCAAATTTATCTTAGAACAGTGTTTTGTTCAACCGACTTCATAACTGTAATCTATCACGTGCAAGACAACCGTAAACCCCAGCTCTTCCGAATTCCTTCGTTCACGCTAATGACACAGAAACGCAGTTCAGTTCGAACACGTTTTCCCGTGGTCGGACAAAGGTGTACCGTAGTAAGGAGTTGGAAGAAGCAATAAGGTATGACGAGGTTTGTTCTGCCAGATGACTACGCTGAACACTTCAGAGCATCCGGTATGAACGATAGATCAACAAACTGCCTATACACCCAATTTCAGAGGCAAATCTTTGGGAAGCTTTGTGTCTGTGATAACATTATTCCCAACCATTCAAGCGAGCATGAGGTGGACATATATTTTTTTACCCATTATTGTTATTTATTTAAGGAAAGTAAAAGTTCTATGTCTTTAATTGCTTTTTAATTGTCCGTTCTCACCTGCATGAAATTCTTCAATTCACCCGTAATTACAGTGTGTTATACATTGTTTGAAAACGGGGGAATAAACGGTAACGAATGGCGAAACTCATACTCTGGACATTATTATACACGATCACGTAGCAGACACCCACAGCATTACATCAGACTAGAAGCAATACGCCTTCGGTTGCAAAATACGCCGTGAACAGGTCCGGTCACATCGCTTAACGTGCCGTCACACGATCCAAACATGTAGTTGACATTCATCAGTGTTCTACTCAACAGTCAGTTTTGATCAAACATCTACATGTGATAGTATTTTGCACAATTCTTCTGAAATTACTAGAACCCACTCTAATTAGTAAAACATGCCAAGTCTAACACTATTCAGACTGCAGTCTGGAAATCATTTTAGTGATTAATTTCACTCACGCGATGTAACGTAATGAACTGTTAAAACTTTGTGAGATAAGTGTATTATGTCGTGTAGACTAATTAGACGAATGGAACTCGTTCAGGTATATCTGATGATACGGACAGATATGAGTATGGATGTAGTATATAGATGAACCTTAATTCTTTGACATTCTTAACGTTTAAAACAAAATCAAGATTTTTGAAAACTGAAACGTTTTAACGTGGGACTGAAATCAACCTAAGGAAAGCTAAATGTTGACTAGGTCTCTTAAAAGAATGAATTTACAGTTTTCACTTAATTATGTCATGTAATTATGCATTTCAAAGAAGGTTTCAATGCAACTAAATACGAAAACACCATAGTTCCTCTGATACACTTATGTTTATTAATAAAAGGACTCTAATTCCTCAGAATAATAGGGTGATATACAATTTTTTCCAAATTATACGACAATTTGTCTGGTTCATTAACCAACATTACGCTGAACCACTTCGAGTTACTTTTCAGTAGGCTATGGTGGCATAAGTAGTCTGTGTTTACTAATGAGAATTCGTCGGAAGAACATGAAGTGTCTCGTTGTTGTCATCAATGACATGTGCGAGACCCCATGAATTTCCACTGAACATCCTATTATAAGAATGAAAGATGTTGGAAATTGTAATCATTTGCAATTTGAGTTTGTTGTTTGTCGTAGAGTCAATGAACTTCCTGGTTCACTTCGGATGCAAACATAACTTCCTAGAACAAAGAAGAAAGTCAGTTGGCCTCAAATGGTTAGATGGATGCTCACACCTAATGGGTGACAACAACGACGAAACTGATCTTTCAATTCCACTAAAGTAACCACTAAGCACTTACTACCTATGCCGCCTTATCTTATGAACTTATGATTTCATCTGGGATTCTGGGTCAGACTGAGTCAGACTGCACGTTTTCGGCAAGTGCTGTTAATATTCGTACTCACACGCGAACTGTAGTGGGCCAGAGATGAGCATTACAGATGACACAGAAACTGATACATATTTGTTAATTTCCAATCCTCCAGGACAGAACAGTAGGTTTATGGGTTGACTGATTCAGAATTGAAGCGCCTTTCATCCTCAGTTGTTATCAACTACATATATGCCATCTATATTATTTGCTCGAAATGTTTACCCACGAAAGTTACAATTTTTACTGTGTGGTATCAGACTTGTGAACAATCGGGTCAAAAGACATCACAAACGACAGGGTTGTTGTTAACGTTTACATTTCTAGACTAAATTACCTATAAGCCATATAAACGTACATATGATCAAGTTTCCGTCTGTTGCCCACTCGGGTTCATACTGTGGACGTTCTACAACGAGAGAAGGGGAACTTTAGAAGATAAAATAAAACTAATTAGGATTTCATAAAGATTCGCAGTACGAACTTCATTGGTATTCCCTGCACCATCCACAACAAACAGTTCATTATCTTTCGGGGCCCAGTCAGACAGCCGGGGACCCCTAAATAAGGCATGCTTAGTTGTTCATGTTTCCATCCCCTGGTCGCAAGTCGTACGCTAATATTTACGTTACCGATCACAGCATAATCCGCCATACTGCTGCAGTGTAGCAGGCGGTGAGTTAGCATTAATATGTTGTAAATAATCCGAAAAAACGTCGGAATATAGCATGCATCGTGGTCGTCTCGAGGAAAAGTACTGTCTTGCACTGCGAACACTAATAATCCAAGCCATATCTTCTATAGATAACCTGTGTGCGTATGAAGCAAGTTTTTTTACAGTCGTACAATAAGACCTCATGCAGTTATATGACCTGTTCAGCTATTCACAAAAATGTTGAGCAAAGCAGTTACAACACAAACAGTGGTAGAAACAAGCATTTCATATTGACTCACCAATACCAAGTTCATCATAATGTAAGTTAGTTTTTGTGTATTAAACAGTCAGGGTATGTGGTGCAATTCAAGAAAGGTCATTAGGCCAACGGCTAGGACAGATTCATGAACGATTATGCCTAAAGGGCAAAGTCGGTTTCAGTCGACTGATTTCGACCACTCAAACAAACCGCAAGAATCATGGAGCAGAATGACGTAATATGACCCCAACTGTGCAATCCGGGTCACTAGCAAGACTTTTTTCAAGATCATCAGTTGTATTCCCTTTTCAAAACAGATCGTTCTTGCCCGTGTGAATGACTTACTTAATGATGACTGAGATCATGCCGGTGTCAAAGATAACTTAAGTTGTTGGAATCCATCTTGCCTTAATTGTACGATTTTGATCTTAACATATCTCAATATTGTTAATGTAGATTATGAGATGTGGGAAGTGTTTGTCTGTGTACAACAGCCTAACATCTAAGACGGGTATAGGTTGATCTCAGCCAGATTGCGTACTTTGCTGATGAGCTCGAAGTGGCTAACTGAAACCTATCTGAACACTGCTCTGAGACTGTGAGGGTGCGGCAAGGCCGAAATTCCTGCATAAAACCCAAGGTGTATTTTAATACTATTGGGTGTCCAATTTCTGCCCCATCGAATATGTACGGGTGTAAGCTGTTTAATATCGCAAACGGCTTATCCCAGAGATAATGACAGGTTTTTCTGGCTTGTTTTGCTCATCAGAATCGAGCACATGAGGAACTCAAACTAATGAAACTCGATAGTGCAAAAATAGCTAGACAACTTCGAGTGTTAGTCCGGAAACTTGCCAACCATAATATGTGAATTTGGTTGGGTGGATTGTAGATAAGTGTTTGAAGCACAGACGTGGTGTACTTATGTGCACCGAATAAAGGAGGTAACAGTGCATCATAAAAATGAAACTTATATATAATTGTCAGACAATGTATAGCAGCTAACTTCATATACGGGTTAAATATATATACAGAAATTGCCGTCATCCATTTAGCTCGTTTATACCTAGTAAGTTGCTGCATCTGAGATAAAAGCTTAATGCACATCAGACACACTAAGATGACATGCTATGTATTACAGTAATGGGTTCAACACCAAAAAAGCATTACTCCGTTCACCAGAAAATTTACAGATGGTTTGCATCCTATCTACTTGTGCAAACGGTCGCCTATAAGATAGCTATAAACACTTGTAGTCATGTTTGTGTGGTCGCTTAACTGAAGTGTTTTCGCTTATTTAAAGAAACCCGAAAAAGTATTTTTCTTTACATAACTTTTTCGTCTGTTTCACAGTGGAAATTCGTTTGGAACCGTATTTTCATTTCACTATGCTGTGCTCCCCACTACTTAACAGTGAAACCCAAACCACAGTAGAGTATGTAATTTTCAATCTCACACTACGCAATATTTTCACTTCTGTAATATATGTAGTAAATATAACTCACTTGTCAACTGTTTGAATCAATATAATACCTCGTCCCCCCCCACCTAGCCTTCTGCTTCCACGTGATCGTTCCGTAATTGTCTAACTGTAGCAACACCTCTTTAGCAAGCTACAAAAACTGGAAACACTTTAATTTCCCTGTCTTTAAAAGATAAACTCCTCCCAACCCACGTCGGATGCAGTGTGAACAATTACAGTATCAATGTAAGTAACCGTGTCACGTTGTTGATTGATTTCTTTTTCCCCTAGAACACATCGTCAACCAACTGCTTATTAGTCAAACCCGGCTGGTCTTAAAGACAACATAACCGATAAAGTTCGTTTGCAATTCAGCGGCGCGTTGCGATCAGGCAATATGAAAACGCTGCAGGTGGTGTATATCTTTTTAACATTAGAAACTCCACAGATGAATACAGTCAGAAAAGCTCACTAAGACCTGTCGCAGGATGTCTGGCACATTGTTGTGGTTGGTTATTCACGCTAACTTCATTCGCACTATTTATGTTACTGACATTAATGTTTTAATGTTATCCACGCTGGCAAACAATCGGCCGTAGTGACCATCAGAGAAATAGTAGACAACTGTTCTGACTCTAAAGAGTTGTGTCAGCATTATGAAATCCAGAAAATCAAACTGGAAACCCATGAACAAGCGTCAGATGGTTTTCCACTGAATAGGAGGTTGCAGTCGAGGCTATTGAAAAAAGTTACGAGCAATATTTCCACTAGTCGTTACGTTTCTTTTCCAAATAAAATGAAATTGATTAGCTTTTCGTGGTCTATTTTCGAACGCACAAGTATCCGATACTGCTGATGAAGGGACGTGGATTAGATTCCCCTGCTTGTGTGGTGCTGATAAAACTCGACAAGGCTGGTGATTATCAGGATTGCGGGAGAGCCCCCCCTAGCCCAGTCTGGGTGGCATGGTGGGTAATTTCTTGTTTGTGACCTGGCCACAAACGACTTACTGATATTAGCCCACCAGAAATAAACAGCGGACAGGTGTATTAATGTTGGTTGGGCAGCTTAAGCTGAAAGTTAGTAGTCGGACTTCGAGGCTGTGCGCAATAATTTTTAAAACCAGTTACTGCACCCTAACTGTAAAAAATGTAATTACTATATATTTGCACAAATCTGCCCAGGTGACATTAGTCCGTGGTTTTTATTTTATTGCGAATGTCTCCTGCTTCTGAACAAAGTGATCTTTGCATAACTTGGAGTATCACGTCCATGACATTTGATAAATCAGTGCAGGTTAATAGATGACGTGCTCTTGTTTACTTAAAATGTCAGGTTGCCTTAAATAAGTTCCAGACAAGAACTAATGGAAGTAACCCCTTAAGGAATTTCCGAATCAGCATTTTCTGTATTGTTAATAAGAACGTTCAAGTAGTGTTTGATGGAACGTTATCACAATGTAAACGGGGAAATTTTTTATCAAATCACATAGATACCCGTGCCTCATCCATTTTTCATAATTCTAAACTACATAAAACATTGAGGTTACCGGGAGTGAAGAAGATACGTTGATCGTGAAGTTAAATGGGGCCCCATAAACAAACCTTGTTCCTACAATAAAAATGACGATCAATAACATGTGATGTGCAAAAAACATTCTTCAAAGGGATGGAGTAAACTACCACGCACATACTGAATTTTACCACTACAGAAGTCTAGTGGTTTTTTCTCTGAAAGCATACGGACACTACGTCTATAGTGATTATCAGAATTTCACATGCACTCTCTTGACAGCAGACACACCGGGTGTGCATTTTCAGCCACGTACTTCCTAAGTAATCAGTAAAAATAAATAACTCACCGTTGCTATGGGCGTCTCGGTAAACATTGATACGTTATTTATGACTTATGCCAGTCGTTCATTCAATCAATATTTGTTAATTGTCATCACACTCTGGTTTCATCGGTCACTTGGTTTCGTAACCGTTCTCAATGTTGTACTCGCACGATATGTTATCACAGTAATTTGTTCAACTCAAGCAATTTAGATTGTGATCAAGGAAGACAAACTCACTCTCTTCAGTATACAACAGTAGTAGTCCGTTCACGAACCTCGAGAATGCCACCTTCCTTTTTGTGAAAGTGTATGGTATATATTCAAGTTCCTGAAATGTGTTTGACAATTGCCAACTTTATTGAACCATCGATCAACTTTTGTGTTTTTCCGTCAGTTTAGTGGATTGCATAAAATTACGTTGGACAAGACGAATATAAGGAATTCGAGCATCGTCCACATTCCCAACATTTCATAACATGAACATTTAACATTTCACTAGTTTGAATCTCTTACGTCCGTAATCTCAATAACATAATTTCGGAATTCGTGGTAGGAAACAGTCACGAGGTCTGGGAATTCGAAAATCAGTTTTATTTTAAATATATATGCTTTTACTTAAGTGAAACACTATGTGTAATACCGTGAAGGTCGTCCATAGTGGATTTTTCACAACTATGACAATTCTTGTTAATTTGTCAATAGTCGTTTTCTTCCAAACATGATTCCCAAAATTCACCAGGTGGTACTGTCTATTTAAACTTTTGCGTTTGCTTTTTCTGTACAGTACTTTTGTTTCCTTCATCTTCGCAAATATAACAACAATAGGCTTCTTTACTTTGATTATCCATTACCACGAGCATTCATGTTGACGTTTTCCTCGTAAACGAAGTTCTTTCACTTTGACTACATCGACGAGGTCGATTAGTGTTTACTTGGTTTGGTCATTTTAAACCATCTGATGGCAGAACTAACACAACCGAAGCTTACGTAAGGGAGCTTAAACAGATAGTGATAAATGGATTGAGAATAATGCAACGTTACGAACAAGTTGTAATACTCTAAGTTTCAACCACCTCCGATGGCCTTCCTCAGCAGTGTTCTAATTGAAATCACACTAACAAAAGAACAAAGGTCACGTGGGATTTGCGGTGGTTAGGTCAATCTGCGCTGCGCTGTATATGAGGCAGGCAAGTTTATTTTAGATGAAATGCTCATCTGAAATGTGGCTGGATTTTTCACGGATGTGTACGCACTGCTGCCTGCCACCCGCCCTAGTTCAAACTGCTGAACCACTTACTAGCACTTGCCAAAACTGGTGTAACTACAGGTCTAGTTACTGTTATTACATGTTGATGTGACTATTCTTGTTCACTCAGGGTGTGTGCCATAATGATGATGACAAGTTGTTCTGAATTTCAATAATAGCGGCCTGCTACATCAACATGTGACAAGTCGGCGTCGTCAGTGCGAAATGACAATCGGCTCGACTGTGGTCATTTAAGTTAGCGGATTGCGAACCAGCTACTCAATAATAATATTCACGACATGCTACAAAAGTGGTGCTCATATAACTGGGTGCTGAACGTATATTAACGTCGACGTATAACACGAAGGATGGGTTTCTCGAATATTGTTCAGACGTTCTACATGACGAGTCCGATTCGGGAGGAAATCCGTCACAGTGTCGAGTTTAGATTGTGAATCACAAAACATTGTAGTGGGTATATCTTGTTTTTTCCGTCTGATCGGATGCGAGTTAGAAATCCAAAGTAAGCCGTATTTATCGACCTCACTGGACGTTGAAAGCCTACACATCAGATTTCCGATTGAAATTTCAATATTTCGGTGTATACCAAATTTAGTCATTTCTCAGAGGCTGCTACTTAAAATTTAGATACATGAGTATGTTGCTGAAATGAGTGGTCTTACATGTGTTGCAAGATACATATCACATTGTAGGATTGTTGGCATTTCCAGGAGGAGCAAAATCATAGTGCATGCGTCCATTATCCTGCGCTATTCAGAAAATGAGGCTCGTTCAACGGTAAATACAAAGAAAACAAAATCAAACTGAGAACAAAAGGTTGGCGCGCAGTACATCAACATTCTGAAGCTGTAGAATCAGAGAACTGGTGAGTATGCTGACAAACAAAAGGTTCACAAAGAAACAGAAATTAAAAAACAAGTAAACGCAAACATTATTTTGCTCACGTGGTCAAACCTGAAAGTAACCATGAACAACCCCATGCAATGCAGTCAAGAATGCCTGTGGATCGTAATAACCCGAACCCGACAAAGATATCAGAAAACATTACATTTAAGAGAAGTGTTTTGGTACACAAAGCAGAGACGGTGTATAATGGCCATTTGTAGGTAACTTAGGGTATTGAACTGAACCGTAGGAATTAGATCAACAAAAACCACTACGACAACCAGCGACAAGTTAAAAATTGGGCGCAATGTGATTTACTGCTTCAATGGAAGGAATCAGAATCCATACATATGTTTTAAGATAGAATCCCGGAAAAAGGGCGGTTTCTGGGGGAAATGGAATATCTCAAACTCCGACAGTCAGATACATCTGGTAACATTCTGAAGTACCTTAGAAAGATGTTCATTTGACCACTACTTGTGTGCCGACAGAGTAAGACGAGGGACATCACAACCTAGTCAGCTGAGATCGTAAAGCCAGACAACGTATTCCTGGTCATGTAGACCCTGATGTAGAAGATTCCCTTCCTTCAAATTTTTCTTGCTTTCAAAACAATCAATTTCGAAGGACTGGAATGTTCACCATAATATGGTGATTAATAAGAGGCAGTGTGTTACTGAGTGACAAATTGTATGCATAAATTCGTAGGTTGGGAATAAATTTTTCTCGGATTCTTGTAGCTGATTAATTATTGACCCACTGTTGCCATCTTTTACCCCAACTTTTCTTAACAGCTCGTAGCAGGAGTCTCCCAATTGCATCCATTGTCTTCAACTAGCGTGTGTAGCCTAGTTGTACGTTGCGGATAGTGCATAAAGTGGAAACATCCACCGTCTCTTGCTTGGACTTTAGTGGCATTCATGCCTGCTTCATTACCGTCATTGCAATTGGTGGATCGATCACGGTCGACTGCTACCTATTTTCCCAAATAATTTTTGTGTACTGTCTCTCAACTTGTGGCGGCCTAACAACTAGACAGCACAGTTCTGGTCTAAATCTCAGGTGGTTCTGCTTCTATGTGCACTGAGTGGTAAGTGGTCATCCACGTACCACATAGTAGGAGAGTTTGACTTATTTTGAAATGTCTTCTCTTCTTACAGATTACTAGTAAACGTATTTACAAACCAGCACTTTTGATTTGTCAATACTTGAATGACTAAAGTAGACTAGGGAGATAAGGGATGAACCATGGTCTGCTTTTGTGAACTGACACCAAATGATGGAAAACATAACTAATATAAGATCATTTGACTTCTGCTAAATCTACTTTTGAAGCGATAACAATCTGACAATATAAGCAATTATCCTGCAAATTCATATCTGCAAAGTTTTTGTGGCAAAACAAAACAATCAACTCTACCGAAATCTTCGTGGTGACAAAGAGAATGAACCTAGGGTTGTTCCTCAATCACCTTGGTTAGACTGTCACTAAATGTATCCACCAAACTCACAAAATCTATGCGGTGTTTTCTGCACAACTCTGTCTATGAACCTTTCCGGGTAGCCATTCTGTATGAATATCGTACGTATGAAAGTCAATTCTTAAGTTATGGTATCAGCCGTGCAAATTCTAACAACCCTGTACGTTAAACGGTTAATTAGATCCTTTTTCTGGGTGACTGGTACAAAACCATTAGAATGAATGTACTGACCATTCCACGTACCATTTCTCTATATCGCACGTTGAACTGAACCATCAGTGCGGCGACGCAAACGTACATCCAAAAAGCTTAATTGATTATTCGTTTGACGGATAGTGCTGCGAGAATTTGCACGGATGGTACTATAGCTGAAAAATTGACTTTCATACGTACAATATCCATGCAAAATTGCTATCCGGAAAGGTTCATAGACAAAATTGTGCAACAACAGAGTGAAAGGAACCAACTGTATCAAGTCGAAAAGAAACCTGTACACATCGGATTACCCTTCAAGGGCGACATGTTAGCTGAAACTATCACACTAACTCACAAGGGCGGTTAGTCCAACATTTCACACTGCTAAATTACGTGTCCACTTCACGTCCAGTCAGGTTTTGTGCCCACGCCTAAAAGACAAAGTGCCTGTTTCTGTAGCATCATTTTGTGTATACTAATTCACTTGTTCCTGTGGAACCAGTTATGTTGGCCCCATGACCAAACGCCTATCTGAACGGGTTCGGGAATACCACCCAGCTTGGCCCAACAGTGGAATAACGAAGTCTGTCAACAGTGCCATACTATCGCACCTGGTGGATTCGAATCACTCCGTCAATGTGACGGACGCATTTCGTCAAATTTATCGAGTTAAAGCTACCCAGTCAAGGGCAGTGAGACGTGGGATTATGTTCACAGCTGAAGCTATTGGAATTTGCCTGTACAACCCACCCCTGTGTGCCCAGAAACGTTTTGTTCAGGCGTTGAATCTACCACGGTCAACCTCACACGTTGTTAGCCTGTTAGGACGCACGGTTCAAGTGGGTACTCGATGGCAGCTTGACACTGAACTGACTGACCTGATTAACCACCTGTTCCCCGTTTACCCCCTTTAATGATTCCCCTGTAAAATTCGTGATATAAATGTGATGTATTTAGCCTGATGATTAATAACTGAAAACGAGCTTGTTCGCCACATAGTATTTTTCATGAGTATACTGGGAATTTTCGCGCGATTTGTTAACCGTTGAATAAAAAGGGGTTGTCAGTAGTTTATTTATCCGGTCCATATGTTCTGAGGTGGCTAGAAATGCCGATATTAGTCCCATCAACGGATGCGACAGAAACCTTTCTAACGCGGCCCTGGTTTTTGACTGGTGTAACAGAATGGCTGGATAAGCAATCTTGCACCCTCACATGCAAAATCTTCAGCTAACTGATGTACCCGGTATCTTCGTTTTCAGCTTCAACATATGTTCGGATTTGGGAAAAACCAACGTAACTGTTCGCGCATGATGCTGCTCCATTGTAAACTAGTTGTGCGTTCGCCCCACATAATACGACATTAGCACTGAGCGTGTTATTGTTAAACAAAATAATTGTGGTCCATTTGTAACCAGTCAGATCGTTATCATTATATGTTAGCTATTCTCCCTTTTCACCGAACACACTTCACTAAGACAGTTGTGTTGAACGAATTTTGCGTTAACGTCAGCGCCTAGCTTCCGTTGATTATCTAGATGGGTGGGTGAACCTAACTACTTAAACACTCCCAACCTTCCTATGATTACATCCACGTTAACCGTATGGCACTCAACTATGACCATATCTGGGTTGAGTGCGCTAACTGTCCTACTATAATCCGGAGTTCATTATGACCAGGTGGATGTAACGTATCTTTACTGCTAACGCAAGCAATTCACAATCACAATTGACCTACAAGCTACCTGGTATCATCCTGCAAATATTGAAACAGACTTCTCTTTTCACTACTGCTTTAACATATACGAAACAATTGATTACACAGATACACATGATTTATGAACTCATGTTTGGTTTGATTAAAGTTGTCCTACATCAATCCTTACGTGTAATCTGAGGATGGTACTGTGTTTAGCGCGTTCTGTGATGCAGGTTGCAAGTTGATAAGGTTGGGCAGTCAACCCAAACAAATTATACCGTTCATTATATGAATTGTCCTTAAGACTACCATAATTAAGGTAAAGAACCGAAATTTTATACTGAGATGTTGTCGTTGCAAAACACTAGATATTAACAGTTGCATTCACGTACGTTATCTGTACACCGTAACTTTGCGACGTCTACTGTGCACTGGTGACACTCTGCCTAAGTGAACGGCATCTTTAGTCTATTCATCACACTAGGCCGTATTTAGAGGTTTTATGTGAGTAGGTATAATGAAAATACTACACATCCCTACTTAGTACGCTGGCTGAACAGCTCTTACGTATTCCAGCGTGAAACATTATAAGTAAGCTTCGGAAAACACCTCCGCGCCTCCCACAATATCTGTGCAAAAACCCGCAGTTGTAGCAGCGTGAAGATGAAAACAAGAGTTCGTCAAGTAAATATCACAACAAAGCTCCAGTAGGGAAGCTTCGTTGATCTTCATTAGAACGCAGCCTGTGGTGACCGTTTTATTCTCTAGTTAATTTGATCGGGATTCATCAAGAACTAAACAATTCAAAGAACAGTAAAACAACACGTTGATATCAGACGGTTCAGTCTGGTTGAAGTCAAATGTTATGAAATTTATACTATAAAGATCTTTGAAATCCGCGAACTGTGATGAATGCATACGTCCAACTAATCTGATTTTCTCAAATGTTTGAATGTGATATACGAGTCATGTCAGTGTCCCAGTAATCCTCAACGGTGGTAGTAGACCTCGGTCTTGTATGGCGGATCCACCTATTTAGTTCCAAATGTAAAACTCTGAGTCATTCTGTGAAAATCACCTCTGCTTTCTATTTCATTCTATTTTATCGAATTCAACTGTATGATTATCAGTTCAGGATGGTTCACGTTGTGGTTGTTTTTGCAGTTTCTTTACTGTGTCGTTTTGCTTCTGGAGATGCTTGCGTAGCCATTGGTTGACCGGTGTAAAATCGTCGTCTATCTGAACGCGGGCATGTATAACATCTGGCATGATGGAAAAACTGCAGGAACTGAAGTGCCAATATTTTCAAACTGGACAAGGTCTCCGCGCTTATCCCTCAATCTATTCTGTGACGCGTGGTGCCTTATATGTGCACTGACTTAGCAGCACATGTGGTAATATTTCGGTCCAGTGTTCTTGAACACTTACTGTCTTGTTTACAAACACAACATTCCACTGAAAGAGCGTTATCTTTTTGTGAGATGGTTTTATTCTCAGCCTCCTCGTTCTTTGCAAACTAGTAAACTCAGAAGTGTAACCGTAAGCTGAAACACACGACCAGTGGTTACCGAGGAGAACAAGCAGACTTCGGCTGGGTATTGGAGAAAGTAAGTACTATCCTATGTCCTGACAACTGTCCCAACGTTGCTGCTGATGACCATCTCAATTCATCGGTTATCTGTGCCTCTTTGATGCTGGCTAAAACTAGAGTAGGACGTGGAGGATGTGTGAAGAGGGATCCCCATGTGACCTAAAAAGTATGAACAGTGTTCACTCAATGCTTTGGGCTGCTTTTCTACAGCCATCTGCAAGAAGTATAGTACATGTTATTTCTGTTAGTGGAATGCCTGGCTGTAGCAAACCGTGAACCGAGTAACATGACAATATTGTCTGTCATTCTGACATGGTGGTGCCTGTAAGTTGAATTGACAAATGACATGCCATGCTCAGTTTCTCGTCATGACTTGGGGGGTTGGTCTGATTTCTAAATGGTAAAATTATTTGATACTCACTCTTACGCCCACATCTAATCGGAACTGTTTTGTCCATCAGTTTGCACCAGTTAGATGGAGAGAAGCAGGCCGATGCCTACGGAAATTACTACACATTTTAGTTAAGCAGATTGCGCTTAGTCAAGATGAGTCAGAATAAGCACCCCAGGTCATCGATTTTACTGGACACAATCAAACGGAAACGAAATAATGACCACACTGGTTCGTAATATATGTCTTCTCAACGGCTGTCGTGTACATTCTTTATCTCCGTTTTAATATACCAGAGAAGATTAGAATTACCGACCGTTGCGTTTTCCGTGCGAATGCTATATCCCGTCGACTATTCGTTCTGGTGGCACCAGTAACAGTAGCCAAGTTATGATAATCAATGTTGTTCATTGAATCGGTTATTTTGTAAACGGGAGCTCCAACCATCATCAGCCAACTTCTCGGTTCACTTCTCAGTATAATTGCTTCCATCGAATGTATTCGGTTGTCCATACCTATATATATATAACTTCAAGCATGGTGGTAATAGTACCGTTCTTTATACCTTTCAACTCGGTTTTGATCATTTAGATAACTTCAAGTGAAGGTCGACGATTATTCTATGAATACAATCCCGGCAAAGGCTGCTTGTCCTATAACGGTTCTCGTGACCGTATGTTTTATCCAAACACCATGTTAATTAGCGCGGAAAAGTGGTCAAAGCTACTGATAGGAACATATTAATGTAGCGGAGTATTTTTAGACCCGTGCACTTTTGAAAAGCTGTTTCAAATGAAGAGAAAATTGGTGTGTTTACTTTTAATGGCACTCTGTAAATGATCTTCATGATGTCTGCTCATGGCCGTTGCATGTTGGATGATACATGGGCTAGCCTACTTTTCCAGTGTTCTTCTCAGTGAACTGTTGATGTTTTTCTTACGTAACTATGTTAATAAGTTGCGGACCCGCTGTGATCAACAGATAGACTATCCGATGAAAGTCGACAATCCACCCTGTTCTCGTGAAGCTTCGTGACAGTTTTAGGTGGAGTTGGGCGGTTATTTATAGAAGAACATAGCTGCTCCATTAGTTCACGTTCTACTGGCTTGACGTTTTGGATTTTCTCCCCACTGGTAAATTTATGGTGGATTGTTTTTGTCAGGTGATTGAGTAAATGTCATTTGAGTAAACGGTGAATACAATTTTAGTGATCGAACAGCTACCCTCTATCTGGGAATACACTGAGCTACTTAGCGACGCCAACTAGAAGGTGTATGATTTACCCACTCATAGTTATTCAGTTAGCACTCATACTATTCACCTATTTTTACTGAAATACATGTGCCTATTCATGTTTATCAGGCAAGACCTCGCTGTAATCCAGTCAATCATTCTTTCGGACTTTGTGCTGTTATCAAGTCGCTGACTGTGAAAGATCTGGGTTTATTTTCCTGAAACGTCATTCATCCAATGCAGCGAAATATCTTGGGTCGTCTACCATTTAGATCAGCAGAAGTAATAAAAGAAGTAGCACGAAAGAAAGTGGAAAGTTTGCAGGTAGTAAACGTGTTAATATATTAATGTAAGAAGGCATTATTAAGACTGCTCAGTGGAAGAGGGTTTGTCCTTACGTAGTCCGAAGCACAACACATCCAATTTTCTAACCAATACCTGCCTTGGTAAAATCAAGCTTCAGCTTGTCTCCACGTTGTTGTCACGTTATTACTAAGTCAACATTTGAACCAACCTCCGCACAACCTGCCTCTTCACCAGTGATTTGTAGTCAGCCGAGGATTAACTCGAACTTCAGTTATACTGATTTTGTTCCAGAAATGTGGTATTCAGACAGCAGTCTTCGTACGAAAAAGGTTTAGCTGCATTTCTGCTCTCAGAAAGACAGGCACAGCATTATCGCGGCCGTAATCTCTTCGCGATCACCGCTCGTGCACCATGATACTTAAGTAAGAATTGCTATTGTTGGAAACTGCCGTTCGTTGCTGTTTCGGTATCGCAATTTCCTAGGTACGTTGAACTGAAAACAACTGAAAAATAATCAGAGATTTTGCGTTCACTTACAGTGAACTTGTAACATACAAGCCGCCCGTTTTTGCCTGAATATCCCTCACGCTCGTTGACCACGTTTAGGCAAAACAGATACACCGGAGGACAAAGATCTTTCGCAGCTTGGCTTCCAGCAATAGTTCTGTAAATGGAGACAAAAGGAACAATCATAAGCCATAGGTCCAGTAAGCCATGCACGCGATTAACATTAACGAAAATCACAATGGAGCTAACAACACAGCAGCACACTCTGTTGCACAATTCACAATCACTCCGTGTGTTTCTGCTAATTTCGACTGCATCTTATAGACCAATCTCAAAAATGGCATTATAATCCGATTCCTTATCCATGAATCTCGTTCGTAATAGATGTATGGATCTTTTGAAACTAAAGGAGGAAACCCGGATAGTCTACTCAAGCGGAAGAGACCAAGCGATAGGTCATGGTGCTTCAGGCATCCTTAGTGTGATTTTGGTGACAATATGATCAAAGCTTGACCAGGGTCCTAATGTTGCAAAAATGCAAACTGCTTATTAACTGTATAGAGAATAGAAGAGAAATTTATTCTTCGTTTTAAATGAGTTAGCTTAAAAGTTTCTTCAGAATTTGAGAGTCGCAAGCAGTTGGGATTGTTATTCAGTTTATACAGATATTTCACTCCATGTTGTTGAAACTTTTAAACCAAAATCAACATGGCTTTTGAACTAATGTTTGTAAGTACGCTATGCGTATGAATGTTCTTAATTAAGAACAGACTAGAAAACTAGCAAAATTTCTTCATACTTGAAATACACACCGACAGAAAGGGTTTGTGCCTCTTAAGTTGAAAAAAACTGAAGTTGTGACTGTGCGTTCCTCAGAAATTTTAAATTTTGCTTACCGAAAAGGTTGAGAGAAAAACAACTCGTTTTTTCCAAAACAAGAGGATCATTGTTCCGAATTCCTTGTGAACAAATTTTTTCAGGAACCCGTAAACAAATATAAGTCTCTCATGTGATCTACTCGAAAAACAGTATGAACACTTATTTCATGTTTTGTTTTGATGTTCTTTACTTATTCGGCGTGATGAATCATTGTGGTCATATGATCGTCATTACTAACCGCTGGTCTTTTGGGCGTTAGTTTGAGTTATACCAAGATTTTTGTCCACTTCGAATTGCGTTTAGACTGATTCCTCTACTTGTTAATTTCAAGCCAATACGAAAGCTATCACCGTAAGATGACCATTTGCAATTTTGTATTCGGACCCAGGAGAACCAAAACATTTCCCCGTCTCTACCACGACTTTCTCCAGAAACTAATCAGTCGTAGTTAACTGTGTTATTGCTGAAAATAATTTCGAACTCGTGTCTGATATCACAGATCCCATTTGCTGTTGGCAACACATTAATCTTTTCGTGGAGTACACTTCAGTTCAGTCAGTTACATTTTTGAGTATCCTCAAACCGTGCTCGGTTTCTCGAAAATACGAGTGAGGCGTTTGGTTATCATCAACTAAATGAATGCGCTGTTTTTTTAGGAGGTGGTAGTTTGTGAAGGACAGTAAGAGCTCCAGCGAGGCTCGGACAGATTGAAATTAATCATCAAGATAATCAAACATGTCGCTCATATGTGATGGATTCGTCTCCAGATTACTGTCGAATTGGTAGACTGACTAGCGAGTATTCACAGTGATATACAGATATGCTTCATTCTGTTTTTTGTCCTTACAATGACGTGCATCATAGCAAAACCCAGTGCACTACCGGACGTTTATGCAACTCAGATCGTGTTTGCGTGACAGTATATTCAGTTTTCTATCTGATACCATGAGTTCAGCAAAAGCCAAATACAACTCCACGAACCGTAAGAGGAAAGGTTCAGTTATACGATTTTTGTCCTGTTCATATGACTCACAATTACTGTTTCGTGACCCCAATTAGGCTGACTTTCAAAAGCGGTGTATTGAACCTATTTATTGTGAACAAAATCCAACAAGTATACAAGAGAGGAACTTCAAAAGCTTACGGTTCCTTACCAGTTCCATTGTTCTAAACAAGGATTAGTGGATGAAACTTAGAATAAGTTCAGAGGTCTGTTATAGAAGGTGCGTGAAAAATGAGGCTTCTCTGGTTCGCTTTTAACAGGCTAACGGTGTAGAAGTAGATGGCCAACTCTCCGTTGTTCTTGTGCACACAAAAGGTACAGAATGGTGTAGCCTAGTTGGAGCTACATCCATATGGAGAAGTAATTTTTCAGTTTCAACCTGTTCATACAATTTCTGATGTCAGTGAGAACAAAACGATGGACGATGGGCCGATAAAAGTAGATTCTGTTCACCTTTCTTGCTCGATCTTCTAGTGTCCGGAGAGTGGACATACTAACTGTAGAGTCTGTCAGGATTCACGGCGATATGCAACCTATCGGGGCAGCTATAAACCTCTTGATTTGGACAGAACAAGACAGAATATTGAAGGTTCACTCGGGTAAAACTGGTCCTGTAAGTTAGCAAACTGTACAACTTACAACCAAGTGAACTCTGAGCAGGGACTTTAACCGTCAGCAGGCATCGGTCAATATTGTGGTATTGTAGGCGATTCAACGAGGCAGTACAAAATGAACAAAAAGTGGGAGAGTTCAAACGAATGTTCGTGGTATCAATTCAAATTATGCTACGTGTAACAAGGTGAAAAATGTTTGACAAATATTCAGTGTAATCAGTACATGTGAGTTTATATCAAAGATCTGCAGTACGATAGTTTGACTAATGGAGTACAGGTATGGAAGCAGTTGAGATTGACATTGTGCAGGCCGCTGGTTATGGGTAGATAGCCAGGTGGTAGAGTTGCCCGAGCGGGTGTGGAGGTTCTGCTGTCAGAGCTTTCTGGCGGACGCTTTTACCATCGTACTCTCAATTTCGTTTGTAGGGATCCGAAAGTAACTTCCAATGGTTGTGGCCAGAATTAACACTTGCTTGTCTGTGGTTTTCTTAAGCACACGTTACTGCAATTCATGGGATTTGTGTGAAGAAATGCAGTGGTCATGTGCGTTTTAAATGTTTAGGAAGAGTGACTCACAACGTCTAGTCTTATACGTAATATAAAACATGGTTACAGATCAAAATTAACTGGAGGCCAAGTTCGAGGTTGTCGCCACTCATCTGATTTGTGTTTCCGGTAAACATCAGTCACATATCCTATTACGGAAAGTCGAAATATCTCATTCTACCATGAACTTGAATAAGACTACGAGAGGAAGGAAGTCTCCGGTGTAACATGTGATACATCCGAATGGTTGAAATGCTACTCCGGAGAACACCACGTGGTTTATGTCTATCCATTACTTTATTAAAGTTTGCCACGGAACGCACTGTTTCAAACTTCGCCAAGAATGATTCACAAAAGATATTACTAGCAAACTTGGCAATTTCCTCCGTCCCAATTACAAGCTGGTGACAGAAAAATGCGTTTTAGTTTTACAAATCTCGTTTGTGTAACTGTCAGTTTCTACGTGAGTTTGTCAAAAAACCTACGGTCATGTAGGCTGCAACCAAACAACTCTAACCTCAGGCGGACAACAAAATCCTGTGCCAAACTTTATAAGTAAAAATTAGAATTGCTCGAAGAGATAAACAGAAAGTTACGAATGATCCATCAACTGTTTGTCGAATCGAATGATCCATCGAATATTTGCAGTAAAATACTGCAACATAGAAAAGCATACGTGACAAAATCGGTTGATGATTCCTTTTGTCGCGTTACAAGTACGTGATCGTTTCCTGAAAATGTGGATAAGTATATAATTAACCTGTTATCAAAATCGTCATCGCACACTCTAGTGTGAACCTCCTCTTCCGGACTGTAGTTTGCAATGAAAACAAAAAATTGGAGAACTTGGATTACTTGTCCACCTTGAAAGCCATTACGATTAACTTCAGCAACATTCCACAACTTCTGAGGAAAATCAAAAATGAATAGAATTGGGTGGATATCACCTACCGACGTCAAAATTTCAAGCAAAAACGTCCCAAACTGCTAAGATCAGCATACTAACAAAATTCGACAGAATTAAGACAAATTGAGAACTTGCTAGTGTTAAGCCCAGACAATGAAATTTTTAGTGTTACTCAGAGGTTTATGCCGAATGATAATCCTGATAAAATCCAAGAAATAGAAAAGGGAATCTGCCGCAATTTGAGAAGATTGAATGTAAACGGCGTAATCTTTGTAGACAAGTGCAAGCTAAAAAAGCCAGTGGACATTCGCACGCCGCTTACGTAGGGATTGTTCAAAACCCACAAAATCAATGTTCAACTTCGGCTCATTATGTACTTGTGTTATGCACCACAATACAAAATAGCTTGTTGATCAGTTGATTTACATGAACCACTTAGAGGACAATCAAGTAGGTCTAGTCTGAAGGACAGTTTTGAACTTGCTACTTGTGTAGACGGTTTAGACTTCCGAGATAAATTGACGTGCTTATTTGATGTCGTTCCTGTTTACTATCGTTCGGCTTCAAGGAGTAGTTGATAGCATTTGAGGATTTTTTGTAAGCAACATTGCTCCCTTTCTCACCTGGATGACCGAAATGAAATCACTAATACCTGTGCGTACACCTAACGTAAACGTTAATTTTCAGGCATACAGCTTTCCAAAAATGGACGGGGTTACAAATGACAGTCAGGTGTATCCACCCCTTGTTCACAATGTGTGAAAGCCTGTCAAAGGCGGTGCTCGGACAAAACAGTTAGAAGATTAGTAGATGACCTGAGGCTGCTGTCGTCGTAAGTTGCAGCGAGTGTCACCCAGATTAGACGACAGGACGTTTTTTTATCTTTGTTGTTGAATTTTTCTTCATATCCCCGAAATACATTACGTGTTGGATTGAAAGTTTTCCGTGTTATCGATTGGTTGATACTGATGAATCAATACCAGTGTTTGTAATTGAACTAATCTGTTCAAATCACTAAATAGATTTAACTTTCATTTTGAAAAATGGAGGAAACTGGTGTTGTACGGACGCTACGTAGATGATTTTCTGGCTAATTTTGAAGGCCCAAGTTACTCAGATACGTTATTCCCGGGGTTAAAGAGAGTTTGTGTGAACCCAAAGCTAACGACGGATAACGAAGTGAATGACTGCCTTCCCTCCCTGAACATTCTAGTCATCCGAAGATCAGATTGCCTGACTGGAAGATTCATCTACAGGAAGCTTACTTGAACTTCTATTAAAGGCGTTATAAGAGACGTCCAGTCAAGACTATTTTTCAGACAGCAGGGAGGATATTCACAGGGGACAACCCAAAGCCAGACCTAAGCTTACTGGGTGATACATTGTGGGTCAAGAGGTGCTGCGTGCAAGTTATCAGAAAGTACACCAGAGCCATTATCCCAACGGTAGAAATAAGGACGGTGTATTTAGATCTGTCGTTTCTAGCGGGCAGGTGATCAGCAACAACGAGGAAGCGTCTAACAGCTGTTGTATCTAAGGCTTGTAACGGTGTGAAACTGTGTATAGTACTGCTAACCAGTGTTACACCGGTTGCGAACAAACAGTCTATGTCGGTCACACCCCACTTTCATACAAATATACGTGTAGCTGCTGTATGAGTTACATATGGGGGATCAACCGACAACTGACTACTACCATCAAGCAGCGTTTTCCCAAATGGCTGGAAACTGTTAGAAACGCCGGGTGTCTGTATAGATGTCGACGGACGGCGCTCAGCACCATCAGTTGCACGGTGCTTGATCCAAACAGCACACGGCCAACGTTCTTGCAGTTTAACAGACTCTTCATCGCCGATTTTGAATTGGTACACAATACCTGGCTGATAATTGTTTTGAACAGACTGCATCAATTTTAAAACCCCTGAAACAATTTTCCTTCCAATAAATTCAAGTATATTATGGTCGCATCTCAATTATTCTATTGCTCAAGAGTCAATGTTAGGCTGGCGTTAATATGCTTATCCATTTTTAATTCGCTCTAGTTGCCATAGAACCGTGTCAGTTTCATATCTTCCCATTTTTAATTGCTTGATGGTGTCCTAGTTTTCTTAGACAGCAAGTAATTGGAGTACTGCTACTCGCACAAATTCCCGCTTGTTCAACAAAAAGTGCAACGTGCTGTCAGGTATCGCATAGTCGAAAATTGTAGAAATCGAGGATCATTCTACTGTATGAACCGAAACAGACACATTCTGAAAAAGAATATTTCAGAGACCTATTCCTTCTTTTCCATTATGAAGTGTACGGCTATATTTTGTCCTATAGTTGTGTCTGTCTGTTTTCTTGCTCTCGTGGTCAAACTGAAGCTGAGACTGAAAAACGACGGCGAAGCTTTCCTTCAGTTTTCGGTTGTCAACTTTCAATATCTACGTACCATCATTAGTTTTCATGAAAACATTCGCCATTAGGAACATTGTTAGCTGATATTTTTATGGCAAAACTAGAGCGTAGCTCATTAGCTGATCAAATAAAATCAGTCGCCTTTTACAAGCGTTATGTAGACGATATCATATGTGTGGCAGATGAATCGAAAAGCCTCAATGGAATACTGGCTCATTTCAACTCTGTGCATAAGAATATGCATTTTACCCTAGAACCTGAATCACCAACAGGTATAGCGTTCCTAGACGTGCTCATGTCTCGTCGCGAGGATGGCACGATACAACGGAAGGTGTATCGTAAGGCAACTTGGACGGGCCAGTATACAAACTTCAATAGTTTTGTGCCACTAAGACAAAAGAGAAACCTAATCCGATGTCTGATAGATAGGGCCACGAAAATATGCTCGAGCGACAGCATCGAAGAGGAAAGGCAGTTTATATTTAATACACTCGTTGAAAATGGCTATCCGGAGCAATTTGTTCGTAAAAATATGCTAGTGAGCACTAAGATAGATAAACCACTAACTGCAGACAAAAAGTCTGTTTATATTTCCTTGCCCTTCAAGGGTGATGGTATCGCTGAAACCATAACGAAGAAGCTTAATGTAGCTATCAATAAAACGTATTTCGCAGCTCAATTACGCGTTCAATTTACCTCCACACCAGTATTATGCCTTCAGCTGAAAGATATATTGCCTGTTGATGCCGCCTCCTTTTGTGTTTACCGTTTTGTTTGTTCCTGTGGAACAAGCTACATAGGTCGCACAACACGGCGATTATCCGAACGCATTCGGGAGCACCAACCGGTGTGGCTGACGCGAGGATCGATAAGGCCCTGCTCGTCTGCGGTCGCAACGCATTTGATCGAGTCGAACCATCTAATCAATCAGACAGAATCGTTCAAGCCGATCTACCGAACACGTGGGATGCAATCGAAACAGGTCAAAGGTCGTATACTATCAATTGCAGAGGCCATCGCAATTCGCCTGTACTCACCCCCATTGTGCGCTCAAAAACGGCTGGTCAAAACGTTAAACCTTCCATGACCGTGTACGCAAACCCAGCATAGAATGATCGCATAGATGTGACGTATCTCTCGCTGATTTCGTACAACTCACGTGGTCAATGTTATGTAACTAAGTCTCATGACTCAAACCAGAAAGAAACTGTTGACTGACATCTTTCGCTTCAGTGATACGTTATTTACCACCCCCATCGAACCCATATAAATGTGTTGTATTTAGCCCGATGATGAAACACCGAAAACGAGCTTGTTTGCTACGCGTTTCTTCTCATGACTAAACTGGGTATTTTCACAGTATTGAAACATTCCTAAATCGTTCAACTTGAAGTTCAATTGAACATACATCCAACAGCTCATCAGAAAATCTCTCCTATTTCAGTCAGGTTAGCGGACAGCCCTAACATACTGTTATAACCAGGGCCATGTTCGCTGTCACCGAGTGCGTGTGCACTACAAGTCCATTGACTGGTACCGTTGTTTTGGCCATTGTATTACACACTCATGATTGTTGACACACTTTCCCACATTTGAAAAACTAAAAAAGGGAACCAGCATGCATCATCCATTAAAAATTGATAAGGTTGAACGTGATATTTCCTTAGCGGCGTGTGCCAGTCTGGTATTTTTTCATTAAACGGAGAAAGATGTGAGCGGTATTCCTGCACTAAGCAGGTTTACAAATTGATAGAAGGGTGACTGAAAACTAGTAATTTTTCCGTGGATCCTGATATAAATCTGACTGCTTCATACGTACTGTCCTTTCACTATTTACATGTGAAATTTTTAGACTGTTGACAATAAAAAGAATGGTGGTCCAATAGGATATCCCTCAAGTAATCAATACCCAACTCGTCCATGTAAATATTTAAACTTTTCAGTGTGGGTTAGATTTTGTACGGTATGCTGGAAGTTGTTGTTGGTATTTTAAGTTAAGGTCTGTCATGAATAGTTGTACGATCAGGGTACAGTCGTGAATGGAATGGAAATAATTTTTCGGAACATTGTTTCAGGGGATCCTGATATCTTGTGATGGCTGTACTCAGCAATCTGGTCGACTGACAACAGCCTTAACGCCTGTTGTCAGCAGCCCATCTTAGATCAATTGTGGTCATTATGCTATCTGGCATCAGTCTCCAGGGTTTGATTGGAATAGCCCTCGTCCAATAAAGCTCACGTTCACGACAGCTGCCGCTAGAGGAAAGTATTGTCAGTAATTTACAAGTTTCCTTAGAAAGCATGCTAACCTGCCAGACGTGTGGAGAAGATGAGCCTATGGTAAAAATTTACATGAGAACTTATGAATGAGTAAACTATTGAAAAAATTAACATAATAGCCATACCGATTGCTAACCGTTGTTTTATTGGTGAATTAAGAGCACGGTCAACTTCATTTCCGGCGAGGTACAATCAGGGGAAGAATAAACACACAATATTGTCGGTTACCTGGTTTGGACGCGTCACGGAAAACGGTCGAGACTTCGATCTCTACTCGCTGCACGTTTGCGTGCATTTATTCGCTTTTCATTATCGACCGGTTATATCACATGGGTCGACTACCATTCTTAAGCACCTCCTGTTTGCCAAAGCTTCTCATGATCAAATATTTTGTGTCAAACACTGTATAAAGCTGAGCAAAACAGAAAAACACGACTGTTGCTATCCGGTGTTGGTAAGCACAAGCCTTTCGTTGAAGATTGACATAAATTACCGTGCAAGGATGAGTTCGTTTATGAGTCCACAATCTCTGTAATACTGTGCTTTGCTGCAGTTTGTTTGTTTGCCACACTACTCACAGCCTGATACACATGTACCAAAACCCACCTTCCAGCTGACCGAACAGTAGCCCAAATACTGCCACAGTCGTGTTCACCTGGCGTAGAAAAGATATCTGTATGATCAGTGAATGTGCGCTCTCGGTTCTGTAAGAACACACCCTCCTATTTAGCTTCCTGGAGTGCAATCGTAGCACTTCAGCCAATCTTCAACATTCCAACTGATTGTCTCGTTTTTGTCTTTGACGGTCGTCATGTTGACTTCTTCGTAACTCTGATAACTACATCGGAAAACTGACCAAATAAACGAAAGGTATTCATTAAAGTTCAGCCAATTGACCTATCCCTAGATATAGACTGAAACAACCACATACACCCCGGCTGAATGAACTTTCAGCCAGTATACGTGTGCAGATGCACTGCGTCCTGACTGAAATCTGTTATTGTTTCGTATCAAGTCCGGGGCAAGCTCACTGAGGAAAACTGACTCGTTTCTGTTTGCTCAGAACTTAATAATGCAATGGGCTTATTCGTTTCATTATTAGGCTGGACATTCTTGAACAGTAGAGACTAGTTTCCAGCTGCCCACACAGTGGTCGCATTCAAAATCTCTGAAGAGGTGGTAAGCGCGGTCATACTGAACCTATAGTTGAGCACATTACTTAGACAAATCCGACTGACCCATATTGGCTTGAATGCATACTCTAATTGTCAATTTAGTCTTTTTGATGAACAACACATCAAAAACTATCATGACTATCACATACTTATGTAGTAAGTGGAAAACTTCACAAGCGTTATGTAGATAAGCGCAAGAGTGGTCATGATATGTACGAGGGGGTAGCCCAATACTGCACACAAAGTGTCTTTCTAGAGAAACTGATCTTACCTGAAGTGTGTGACATGTACTTTGAATGTTAAAGATGATACAACAAATGTTACGGGCAACGCATCACCGGAATTCCATTGTATTTTCAGTGGCCACGGTTGGAGAAAAGAAAGAAGTTATTACATCAACCCAATCAGGAGATTTGGATTTTGGCATGCCACATTCAGGCCAAACTTTTATGAAAACACGACAGAAACGCGAACGCGTCTGAGGTAATGGATCTGCCTAATTGAGAAGCTGCAGGTTACTTCTCGTCCAGTATTATATATAGGGACTAAATTTGTATTGAATGCCACTCGCTGCCCTACCGTTACCAACCGCGAATGCCACGTCAACTCAGTCTCTACTGAACATTGTTTTGCAACTCATCAACCCCGTTTCACTTGAACTTGAACTAAATGCACAGTTATCCTTCCTTTTTATACTAAAGACGTACAAATGGTATTGCTACGAACGATGTTTTGAGCCCTTCATTAATCAATAAGACCCCAGAAGGGGTCTTCTCCGATAGTAAGAACACAAATCTTGGCAACCGCGTCATCCATCACTAGCATCGTTTACTTGGTAGCGTTAATTTTGAATACCGGTTCTAAACTTAATCAAGAATCGTTTAGCTGGACATGAATACTGGCGCTATTTATCTGTAAACGAGTAAATGAACCTCTCCAGTAATGACACTAAACACACCGGATAATCCACCACAATCGCAATAGTGGCTGCATAAATGATGGTGGCCCTAACCTCACTCGTTTACAATATGTTGAAGCTGGTCACGCCCAGTATATCACTACGAAGGGTCCAGTGTGAGTGAAATAACTAAATGTGCGTCTGTCTGCGCCGATGTTTATCTCAGAAGGAACTTCATTGTGTTTATAAGTAGGCAAATTAAGAGGAAAAATCCTTCCTTGTGCTCTTACCTGGGGACGTCAGCTTTATATGTCCTAAGGGAAGCCGGCACGTCACTCGCAAGCCTTTTAGAGGACGGGTGAATCAAACTGTATGACGACGGTCACGAGATTTCAGACTGACAATTCATCGTGTTCCTAATAAAAATTCCAGGCATGAGTGACGATCAAACTTACCTATTAACATAATCTCACAGCATGAAGTCTCTTTGTTTCGGTTAGTGAAAAACGACTTCAAACTTGTATCATATTATACTAAATCTGTGAGTGTGGAACATTTGGTTGATATTAACATCACACGATTTGAAAATGGGTTTTGGAACTTTTATGTGTGAATTATTTATCATTTTAAAGCCACAACATTGTCATCTCTGTGGCTGTCAATCCGTGCGTGCTATTTCATTCAAGCAAAATATAATTGCATACACGTTTCTCGCATGCCTCGTTCACTGGTCTTCCGCTCTTTGAACAGAGTTCCCTATATTTAAAGTGCAGAATAGTAATGTCCCTAATAGTTATCGTTCCACTTCGGTAACTCGTATTTGGATTAGTTAGTCTATGGTTATGATTAATGAACCACGTTAAAAAAACTTATTTCAGACTGTGCCTGTTTTGAGGACGTTACAAAGTGTTTCACATTTTTCTAGTAATCCGAAAAGTTCTACAACTGTTTAAATGTGCAGTAGACCGTCAATTTGTCTCCCGCTTATAAAAATAAGGAAACACCCAGTGTTTCATTGTCATCGTCAAGGGTAGTATGCTCGTTTCGTTGTTAAATATTTAGCTAGTGAGAAATAGGGGAAGCGCAACCAAATCCATTTAAGGCTACTTTAGTAGACAAAATTTGGTGGGAGGAATTTCATGTTACATGATCCGGGGCACTATGACAAGTACGGTGACAACATGATATAATGTCTTTCCAGTGAACCATTACTTACATAGAAAGTACAAAAGAAACATCTTACATTAATAACCAAAAGTTAATCTATATTAGAATATATAGGGCATGGGGATAGTAACAACATTAGAAACAACCAACTACTGGGTTTACATAAAGCAAGGACTGTTATCAGTTCCAGGGCAGACAAACTGCGTGAATCAACAGCTTATGCACACAGAGCATCGGTCGGCGAGTACTGATTAATATTGCTTCCGAAAAGGTAAGCAATTTTGGGTTAGGAATACGCAACAGTACTTGAAACTTGATGAGTAGTAGGAGATTTTGATTTTCATATAGATTGAACATCACCCACAATTGATCGCAGATGTCGCATTCCCATAGACTTTCCAGTCGGCCAGTTTGGACCCTTTCTATGAGAATGCGACAGTTGCGATCAACTGTGGGTGAAGTTCAATCTATATGGAAATCGAAATTCTCTACTACACATCAGTAATCAAATACCGCTCAACAAGTCAATGATTTCTGTGATTTCAACTTGGAGAGATGCTCTAGTCGAGGGGTTATCCACTGGAGTTAACAGACAGTAAATGTGTCTCCTCTCGAGGCGATCGGATAACCTGATCATTAATCACAAGCAAAAGTGGTTGAGTGTTCACATATGATAATTTGGTCCTGCCTAATTTGAGGTCAGTGACGCAGTGGTAAACACGGTTGCCTCATGAACAGCATGTCCGTGGTTCTAGTCCCGGCAGGTCAGATTTCTTCCGGGTAATTCTGTTGCAATTACCAGTTGCTTTATGGTGCGCACCAACCGAGCGTTGTTGTATATTCGGGACCCGAAATTGCTTGCCTTCTCGGAAGCAATATTAATCAATACTTGCCCTCCGGTCCTTTGTGTGCATAAACTGTTGACTCACGCATTTTATCTGCCCTGGAACTGACAACAGTCTTTTCTTCATATAGACCCAATCGTTGGTTTTTGTCGTTGTTATCCGCATGTCCCATATATTCGAATGTTTTACCTTTGTGACTGAAGAGGGTAAACGAAATGTTAACATTTCGCGATATGTCTTCTACTGTTATTGGTAAACTTGGTCAAGGAAACTCAGTGTTTTAAAGTTAATTTGTAATGAAATTCACATTTTCTTCAGTTGTTTTGAACAAAAGATCACAGAAAATCTCATTTTGTTTTATACCGCGAAATTCAAACAGAGTACCGAAACATATCTCTGCAGACAGCCTCACCAATATATCTACTTTGTATTCGTCGTAATATATTTTTCATTCAAGAAGTAGACTTGTTTCAAAAATCTTCATATATTGTGCGGCGTTTTACATGTGCTTACAAAGTCATAAGCAAACCAAAAACATAGGCATACGTAGTTCACTGATCTTACTTTCGCTTTATTACAGCTCTACACAAATTCACCTTCTGTGTTTGTGTTTTTGATACATATTCGCTTGATTACATACCAGTTCGGAAACAGTTGTCAATGTGGGATGACAAAATGGTGAACGCGGTTAGTGTGCGATTGTTGTGATAAACGTCGTTTCCATTCTAAAGGGCTCCGTGAGGATACTTAGTAAATACCACCCTTTGTTTTATAACTTTCTGGATACGAGCCTGTGTACTGCGTTTGTATATAATGCAAATAATACATTTTTTTTGGAATCGAACTTATCCCGATAGATGACAATCGTGCCACATTATATGAGAAGAAATATTAGAGATCATTCTACACCAAATGGGTTCACTATAGTTTGACCACAAACTGGACGCTAAAAAGGCTGTGCTAAAACAAGTTGCATTGTCACTGCCTTCTTGCCTTGAACCTACTTACAAGCTGGCCACCAGGCTGCCGCTTCCATCCCAACCCAACACTTGCAAATATTGCACGATCCAGCAGGCGGTGAGTTGGTAGTTGCTAGATATAGCCAAGCCACCACAGCCTATGATACAACAGCAGTGTGTCTGGGGGTCGACGGAATCTTCTGAGATATCAATGATCGAAAATGGATATTTTGTAGAAATTTCACGGGGAGATGTACCAGGTCTCGCAGACGTATTGTGGGACCGGTCTTACAGCAGCACTATACACTAGACTTTCCAAAGAAGGACTGAGGTCATACTGACACCACAGATGACGTAAACCGAGTCGTAGCTGTACTAGTTTTGATCTCATCAGACATTCCACGAACACTGATACGACTTCCATGGTATATTAGTTATTAAACTACCTCCAACGGCCCATCAAAAACAGCAACAGCAGGCGAAGAAGCTTGCAACAGCATCTTGCACTCAGTATATGCAAAGGACACACCTAAATAACGAACTGAGGCCTCTAACCTACCCATCACAATCTACGCTTATTGTGAATCTCTACGGATTAGGTCGACGTCGTCTGCACACTCGGTGTCCTAAAGTGAAATATCTACGAGCAGCTCCATACTACCGTATTGACAGTTTGTCGTGGCATACCCGACGGCCTCGTTTACTTCAAAATTGAACCGGGGAGGGGAAAGTGGATATCATTGTCGAACTTCATTTTAGATCCTGAGGATCGGTGATGACGTGCCGTAAGCCTTAACATGGCCCAAAGTCTGACATCCTTCCTCAACAGGTAGTCTCAGAGTGCAACTCTGCCAACCGAAACAAAAAACTATCCGAGGTCCAAAAAGACAGCTGTTGGCTTACCATATGGGCAGCAGAGTTCAGAAATGTGGCAAATTTTGAGTATATGATCAGTGAAGCTACAGCTTGGTGAAACCCAGTTTGCTGTTAATGTATATGCTAAACGCGCGTTCCCCTGGGTCTGCCTATCACAATGTTTGCAAGCATTTTCGGCGAAATAAGAAACAGACCAATCCATCGGTGGTTTGTACATGACGTGCGCGAAACCTTTCAGAGAACGAGGGTGCTGGTAACCCATCTCCAGCCACTCGGAACTATTTCACTGTCTTAACGCTGTCGGAGCAGAACCATCAGTTATTTGACGACGGGAAAGGGTTCGCTTGTGTCAGTGCCATATTTCAACTGAAACATCTTTTTCTGAATTCCGAGAAACTTTAATAAACCAAAGAGCACATGCGAAGCTCTAAAGCTTGGTCATTCACACAGGCGGTCATTTTAACTGTTGTTGGAACTGCCTTGCTAAACGTCCTAAACGCCGTTGCAAGTTATGCAGAGATTTAATATTGGCTTCGCAGACTACCTCGCTCATACCTGGTTTCCTGCTATCCATTTTTCAGAAGAGGTGAGAAAGCTTTCGAGAGTCCTTGGTAACAGCGGTTCACCCCATCTAGTTGGTGTGTTATGTCCACCAGACCGCCTCATCATCTCATGCTTGCTTCCGGAGTTCACAGCGAGTAGTCTTGCGAAATGATGTGTATTCGCTGTTAAATGGAACTTTTCGGAGGTCATCTCGAAGTTCGAGTGACGCATTGGTTAACAGCTGAATGAACTTTAGTACCAAACGTGACAGTACCATACTTGTGCACTGTATATCGTATATGCGCTCAGTATAGTTCAGTATCGTCTAGTGGGTAGAGGTCTAGATTAGGAGGAGGTACACTGTGGTAGATTTAGAACATTTGCGCCCCTACTAGTCTGAATGCGTCAGTTTTTAATTGACAACAAGGTGATTTCCCAGCATAGCGCAGTACAAGCTTGATACATACCAGTACAAAGAGGAAATTCATGCATATTCACCATGTTAACTTACATTGGTGAAAATAAGCCCACCACCGACTGATGAGGTTATGTAGTCAGTCTATGCGTTGGACTGGCATGGTTGTAAACGTCGCCGGGTGGCCAGCTAACGCCCACAACGACGACTATTAGTAATTGTCAGAAACACACTGTTATCACCACAGAGGTGCAACATACGTTCATCTGTCTATTCGGTAAAAAGGCGTAAATGTGAATCATGAGTCACCGTGGTCAGCACTTGACTTGCTTAACTGAGTGTTTAGTTCTCCGGCTGGGTCAAATAACTGCGATAGAAGCATGATACAGCAGTCATAATTAATTTAACTTCATACGTTCATAGTTATGGGGGCAGAATACTTTCTCGTTACCAAGGCCAAAAGACGGGAATGGTTTGAAGGGCCCCACCCTTAGTCTGTTGTTCACAAGAAACCTAATCCAGAAATCAGCGGGACAAATCGGACAGTTTTAGTTTTTCAGTGGTCAGTAACC
The DNA here is from genome assembly GCA_013368495.1 of Paragonimus heterotremus. Classification (NCBI taxonomy): domain Eukaryota; kingdom Metazoa; phylum Platyhelminthes; class Trematoda; order Plagiorchiida; family Troglotrematidae; genus Paragonimus; species Paragonimus heterotremus. The sequence goes on along the minus strand of LUCH01000043.1, from coordinate 333,124 downwards.
AACGTGGGCTACGCTTATGTGCTTATATACCTAGATAGGTTTTGATTTTACTAGATCTCATCAGAAGTGCACATTATCATCTGGACCGGAATTTTACCCAAGCCATAGTGACGGAAAGATTAGCTTGTTAATCACAACCCCGGTAACCTCACAATAGGCACGACGGATGATCACACTCAAACGGTTAACCACGACTTTTTGTGAATAGTAGTTTTCTGTCTTTGTCATGGTTGCAAGCATTTAAATGTCTGCCAAGGAATTTCATTCGCACATCGATACGAATGGTTTATTGTTTGCAAAGTGTTTTAGTGAATGTGCATGATTGCATTTGCTGACAGTAAACGATAAGTTGTTTTTTTTGTTGACAACTGGTTTAGATAATTCAAGTCAATCTGTTTGACTTTCATATCCTCCGCATGCTCTACAGCTCATGAGTTTTGATTGGTCAGTTTACAATAGCATCAGTCATCTGACAGTGTCCGATACTCCAAGAACAAAATGGAACTAACGAAGAGATGTTTTTTCGGAGTATGACTGTTTGAATGGGACTGGTCAACTCATGGTCACACCACCTCAATAAAAACCAGTCGAAGCCAAAGATGCTCAGCAATTTAGAACGGACACTTCTGTGTGTGGCCTTCTGAAAATGAAGATAGGTTACGTCAGTAGCCAGTCGTTCGTTGAAAAGCAGTCGGCGAACAGACAGTCTTCGATACATTTTCATCTTTGTTTGGTAAAATTAATACAATGTTATACAGTGAGTTACAATGTTAGTAATCAACAAAATAATGAAAGAACAATGTGATTAGATAAATGATTAGCAGTGCTTCTCTGAAGTTGGAAAAATAAACGAACTAGGTCCTCGGTACTCAGTGTTAGTTGAACTGGTACAGTGGAACGAGAACAAAATGGATCACAAGTTGGATGGTCGTTTTGGGCCAAGGATGAAAAACAGTTTGAGTGGACTACTTCTGAACACACAAATTCCTATGTTGTATTCGGATTGCGACTGCCTCAGCTATCGACATTGGAGCATTTGGCCTTTCGCAACAAGGTGGCCGGAAGCCAGTAGGTAGTACGATTTACTCTCTCGGTCTCTGTATGTCGGTCACAACAGATGATATGGGCCAGGGTTGACGATTTGATGATTCGTGATATCCCAGTGCGATGGTTTAAAATAAGCGCCTAGTACTGTGATCTATGTATACCGAACAATAGGAACAGTCATACCGATAGATCAAGAAAAAGGCAACGTTATTAGACAAGTTATCTTCTAAATCCAGTGACACTGCCTATTTTGAGTAAAATGTGACAGCAGAGCTTGCAGTATAGTAAGTCGTGTTGACACAGTTATTAACTTGACGCGACGTTAACTTCGCCGACGAGTCCCCTTTGAATGGCAAAGGTGAGTGGAAATTTTCATCATCGACACTATTCATTAAGGATAGTGGCTTTCTTTCTTCCATGCTGTTGTTGACGAGTTTTTCAGAATGGGCGTTATCGCTGAGAATCTCGCGTAAATTCTTCGATTTTCCGTCAGTCGTGTCATCTATATAGATCTTTTCTTTGTTCTTCAGACAACCTACCAGACCACGTTTGAGATTGGTCGGTAAGTAGCCACAGAAGTGCAGGTGTTGACCGGTCCATGTTATTTTCCTGAATACGCTGCCTTATAGTGAACAGTCTAGTCTGCTTATCAGTGCCACGTCGAAAAAGAACATCCGCCTATGAGCTTCCCCAACCAATAAGGACCTCCAATGTTGTTATGAACCTTGCTAAAAGTTTCTAGTCGTTTTTAAGTTTCTTTGAAACAGTCTACTACGCAAAAGGTATTGCCCACATATTTCCGGTAATAGCTCATTACTTCAGTAATCTCATCCTGTCCGGCGTTTTTAGAGGTACTTATGAAGATATTGGTAAGTGCTGAGCCGAACAGAGAGTTCTTACCAACCCTATAAACCTAATGTTAGAGTTCACCGTTAAACAGAAATTGGAAAATGTTTATGCAAAACAATAATAATTCTTAAAGATCTACTGCCGGTTCAACGTTAACCTGGTGATCCTCGATGTAGTCACTTATAAATTAATGGTTTCGGTCAACGGTAACTTGGTAATTAACGGCTATATATCAAAAGATGCCATTTTTTGTCCGTTACGTCACGGTTCCCAGAACAGTCCATGGATTCAAACGTACATTTTAAACTGTATTTTGACACTTCTTTCTCGACTAGTTCCAAAATTTCTACTAGGCACTGTGCAGCTGAGTGTTAGGGTGAGGTTGCACATGTCGAGTATCGGTCTGAGTGATATTCCACCTTTGAATTTCCTAGGCAGTTCATATAACCGTGAAACACGAGATGATGTTGGACGTATACGATCAACTACATGAGCGCCGATGGACTCCGCCTGTTTTATTCAGAATAACATCCTTGACAATCTCTTTTGAATATTGATCTCTTATGGTTACCAGCCCCTTCATTGTGTCCGACAAGACGTTCAGCATTTTAGTAACACAATAATCTTTGCCCAGCAAAACAATTCCTGCACCTTTATCTGGCTTCGATGTCATAAGAGAATGATCGCTGCTTAAACCATTGAGCGCCTCCAGGCCAAACTTTCCAAGCAACCCATGAAGGCTTATAGCTCAAGCACTTGTAACAAGCGTTTACAAAGATAGACTTAAATTGTTCGGTACTCAATCCACAAGACGAATATAAATTTCATAACGGACCGTTGAATTTCCCAAAGTCAACTTCTGGAGCTAATTGGTTAACTCTGTCAACACAGTAGCAAAAGTTCATACCAAGAATTCCAATATCAATCACTAGCTCACTCAAGGTTATTGAGCAAAAGTTATGAACGTACCGCCCGGGTTGGTTAGTAAATTAGATCTTCGGTTTTCCCGGACTGACTATGAAGAGTGCATATGTTGTTTTGACCTCCGTTGAACGTTTAACGGTTTTTTTATACATAAGACTCAAAAGCAATTCCTTCATTAGCTGACGGATTCTCTACCGCGAGATAACGCTGAGCCTCATTTCGTCTCTAATATGTCAGTGGGGAAATCTGCGTGTCCTTTTTGTCACATGCATATCGTTTCAGCGATTTACAGATGAGATAGGTTCTGTTACAATGAAGTTACCCCCAATAGACTGCTGGGCACTAATTTTCAATAGTACGTTCTTTTTTGGAAAGTCCACGGTTCAGCAAGCGTAATGTAAAACCCCGAATTACTGCTTGAGCTGTTTCACCAATGATGAGCGGTTGGTATGATTAAGATAACTGAAACCAATTTGTCACTTAATTTTGTATAATTGCACTGGCCAGATATGTAAATGTATTAAAAGAGCATGCTCACTGACATTGTTTTCACTCATTTACATGGAGATTTTCAATTACACATGAACACTACAGCAGATCAACCGGCTCATCAAAAATCATAGGCGTGGGGCGGATCAGATTCTGCTGAAAAAAGATGAGATGGAAGGGAAGCCCATGGTGACATAAAGTTAGAGGAATTTTGTTCACGCTACGCGATTGGACGTTTTGTTTTTATTGTTGGTTTTTCGTTCGTATCCCCCAAGTGCTGTACATGTTGAATTAAGGGTTTTCCTTGTTAGTCGTTATTTGGTACCGGATAGCCAATACGAAGTGCTAGCATCTATCACTGTTCGTCTTCTGACTGTTTTGTTCAAACTTGTTGAGAGGTATTTGTTTTAAACAATGTACCATTTATATCCTTTTACTGTTCTGCTTCTATAACTACCCGGAAAATATGAACTAGGCTTACATTAACCGTCATTTTTCTACCCCAGGCTTTAAGAACAAGAAACCATTTATGTCTAACTGACCTCAACACCTAATAACTGCTATCCTGTTTTGCCCGAATATCTCAAATTTGTGTATGTCTCACCTGTCCTTACCCATAAAGGGTTTCCATCGGTGAATGTTTAACCTCAAATTACTTTTAATCCGCATCAGTGCTTAAGCTGCTTTGTAGTAAAACCGAACGGAGATTGTTTGACGAACTTCTCAACTACAGTTCTGTCAAACCACCTTCCGTTTCAAGCACAGCCTTTCCGGCTCGATTTGAGAGAATTTCCAGGGTAGTTTATCGGACATGGACTAATTTTACCTGTGACCTGTATACATAAAGTTGCTGATAGTGGTGTTGCTTATTGCGGACGTAATAGTCAAACCTTGTTTACTTTGTGATCTATCCTGTTTATTCTCAGTCGTCGGTAATGAAAATTGTGTTGTACCATATAATTCACACATTTGAGAAATGAGTTCCAGAGCTTTCTTTACGAAAAAATAACGCAACAGGGTTTATTAAGGTGGTTAATTGCGAAAGCGAACATATATGAAAATTGAAACAATTCCAAGTGAAAGTCAGCCGACATTACGAAACGTATTTCAGAAGTTAACGTTTCTCTTTTGTAGACAAACGTTCCCGCAAGATTGCTATCACAAAACCATCGACACAGGTAAAACCATCTTCCCCCGAATTGATTTGGAACAAACCGTTTGTTATAAATCGTATCTTCTTTCATCCGTCTGATTAAGTTCCCCATCATTATGCGCAAACTGTGCAACTGAAGATCACAAATTAATAACCAAACGATCACCTATGAAAGCTGCTCTGTCAAGGTGTCAAAGTATACAATTTTTACCTGAATAGTGCCAAAAATTTATGGGTGAGTATAAGCAATTAGGAAACAAATATTTGTTCATCGATTTTAGGAGAGATGACAACGAGTAGTATGTACACATGCGTATATATAAACCACGTGATGCCATCTGATCCGTACATAATGCCAGCCGACAGTAGGTATCAGCTGAGTTCCTCCCGAAAAACTGAATATAAAAT